>JAXLNO010002122.1:15000-22500 GCA_038087875.1 Malacoraja senta | reverse complement strand
GCAATGGAGCCGACCAGAGAAAAGGCAATTCTGGATTTAGTGTTGTCCAATGAACCAGATATGATAAGAGAACTCGAGGTAAAGGAACCGCTTGGAGGTTCATAATATGATTCGTTTTAATCTGCAATTTGAGAAGGAGAACGTGAAATCGGAAGTGGCAGTGATGCAGTTGAACAAAGGGGACTATGAAGCCATGAGAGGGGAGCTGGCCAATGTAGACTGGAAAGGGATCCTAGCAAGAATGACTGCGGAACAGCAATGGCAGGAATTTCTGGGCATAATCCGGAAGACGCAGGATCATTCCAAAAAGGAAGAAAGATTATAACGGGAGTAGGAGGCAGCCATGGTTGACAAGAGAAGTTAGGGATAGAATAAAACTAAAATAAAAGATGTATAACACAGCAAAGAGTAGCTGGAAGCCAGAGGATTGGGAAACTTTCATAGGACAACAGAAGGAAACAAAACGGGCAATACGGGCTGAAAAGATGAAGTATGAAGGGAAGCTGGCCAGGAATATAAAGAAGGACAGTAAAAGCTTCTTTAGATATGTTAAGGGAAAAGAGTAGCAAAGTCAAATGTGGGTCCCTTGAAGGCAGACACGGATGATATTATGGGCAACAAGGAAATGGCAGAAGAGTTGAATAGTTACTTCGTATCTGTCTTCACTAAGGGAGACACAAACAATCTCCCATATGTACTGGACAGAGGATCTAAGGGGGTAGAGGAACTGAAAGAATTTTTCATTAGGCGAGAAATAGTATTGGGTAGGCTAATGGGACTGACGGATGATAAATCCCCTGCGCCTGATGGTCTGCATCCCCGGGTCCTCAGGGAGGTGGCCCTAGAAATAGTGGACGCATTGGTGCTCATTTTCCAATGTTCAATAGATTCAGGATCAGTTCCTGCGGATTGGAGGAAATCTAATGTTATCCCCCTTTTCAAGAAAGGAGCGAGTGAGAAAACGGGGAATAACAGACCAGTTAGCGTGACTTCGGTGGTGGGAAAGATGCTGGAGTCAATTATTAAAGAGGTAATAATGGGGCATTTGGATAGCAGTAAATGGATTAGTCCAAGTCAACATGGATTTATGAAAGGAAATCATGCTTGACTAATCTTCTGGAATTTTTTGAGGATGTGACAAGTAAAATGGATGAAGGGGTGCCAGTGGATGTAGTATATCTAATCTTTGATATGGTCCCGCACGGGAGACAGGTGACTAAAATTAGATCACATGGTATTGGGGGTAGGGTGTTGACATGGATAGAAAATTGGTTGGCAGACCGGAAGCAAAGAGTCGGAGTACACGGGTCCTTTTCAGAATGGCAGGCAGTGGCGAGTGGAGTGCCGCAAGGCTTGGTGTTGGGGCCGCAACTGTTTACCATATTTATTAATGATTTGGAAGAGGGAATTAGGAGCAACACTCGCAAGTTTGCGGATGACACAAAGCTGGGTGGCAGCGTGAACTGTGAAGAGGATGTTAGGAGGTTGCAGGATGACCTGGACAGGTTGAGTGAGTGGGCAGATGCGTGACAGATGCAGTATAATATAGATAAATGTGAGGTCATCCACTTTGGCGGGAAAAACAAGGGGGCAGATTATTATCTCAATGGGGTTAGGTTAGGTAAGGGGGAGGTGCAGCGAGACCTGGGCGTCCTTGTACACCGGCCACTGAAAGTTGGCGTGCAGGTACAGCAGGGAGTGAAGAAAGCTAATGGAATGTTCGCCTTCATAATAAGAGAATTTTAGTATAGGAGTAAAGATGTTCTTCTGCAGTTATATAGGGCTCTGGGGAGACCACATCTGGAGTATTGTGTACAGTTTTGGTCTCCAAATTTGAGGAAGGACATCCTTGTGATTGAGGCAGTGCAGCGTAGGTTCACGAGATTGATCCCTTGGATGGCTGGACTGTCATATGAGGAAATATTGAAAAGACTAGGCTTGTATTCACTTGAGTTTAGGAAGATGAGGGGGGACCTTATAGAAACATATACAATTAAAAGGACTGGACAAGCTAGATGCAGGAAAAATGTTCCCAATGTTGGGCGAGTCCAGAACCAAGGGCCACAGTCTTAGACTAAAGGGGAGGTCACTTAAGACTGAGGTGAGAAAAAATATTTCACCCGGAGAGTTGTGAATTTATGGAATTCCCTGCCACAGAGCGCAGTGGAGGCCAAATCACTGGATGGATTTAAGAGAGTGTTAGATAGAGCTCTAGGGGCTAGTGGAATCAAGGGTATGGGGAGAAGGCAGGCACGGGTAATTGATAGGGCACGATCAGCCATAATCACAATGTATGGCGGTGCTGGCTCGAAGGGCCGAATGGCCTCCTCCTGCACCTATTTTCTATGTTTCTATGTTTCTAAATGGTAGCGAATTGAGGAATGCAGTTGAACAGAGGGATCTAGGAATAACTGTGCATAGTTCCCTGAAGGTGGAATCTCATGTAGATAGGGTAATAAAGAAAGCTTTTGGTGAGCTGGCCTTTATAAATCAGAGCATTGCGTATTGAAGTTGGGATGTATTGTTAAAATTGTACAAGGCATTGGTGAGGCCAATTCTGGAGTATGGTGTACAATTCTGGTCGCCAAATTATAGGAAAGATGTCAACAAAATAGAGAGAGTACAGAGGAGATTTACTAGAATGTTGCCTGGGTTTCAGCACCAAAGTTACAGAGAAAGGTTGAACAATATAGGTCTTTATTCTTTAGAGCGCATAAGGTTAAGGGGGGACTTGATAGAGGTCTTTAAAATGATGAGAGGGATAGACAGAGTTGACGTGGATAAGCTTTTTCCATTGAGAGTAGGGAAGATTCAAACAAGAGGACATGATTTGAGAATTAAGGGACAAAAGTTGAAGTGGTGAAGGCAGGTCCGTTTTTATCATTTAAAAATAAATTGGATAGGTATATGGACGGGAAAGGAATGGAGGGTTATGGTCTGAGTGCAGGTAGATGGGACTAGGTGAGAGTAAGTGTTCGGCACGGATCGAAGGGCCGAGATGGCCTGTTTCCGTGCTGTAATTGTTATATGGTTATATGGTTATATATCGAACTTTACTCCAGTGAATGGCTAGATATTCCTGGTGGAGGTGTGTCAAGATAACAAGTTCGCTTAATAAAAAGAAGAGCTTGTGAACTCAAGGCCACACGGCTATTCCCTGAAATATCCCACACAGATAAAGAAGCTGTTTTTCAGTGGAAAGTTAATGAATGTTGGATCAGAAAAGTTAACCCTACAAACAAGTGTACGTGACTAATCATGGTATTATGTTTTCAAAGAAGATATTAAAATATTGCATTCTTTGTATTATGAGGACAGTCTCTTGCTTGACTGTTCTCCTTGTCTGACAAGTTATTGCTAATAATGTAGTAACAGTTTGAAATTAACTCACGTCTTGTGTAAAATTATTCCAACAGATGTCGTGTCTCAGAAATGTGATTGAGATTTTTGAAGATGTGACCATAAAGGTCGATAAGGCAGACCTGTAGATGTTGTCTACATGGACCTCAGTAAAGCATTTGACAAGGTTCCGCATGGTAAGCTGCTCTGGAAGGCTAGATCCCATGGGATCCAAGGAGAGAAAGCTCCTCTGTCCAACAATCTTATAGCTCTGCTCCTCCTCACAGCCACCACCACCACATGTCCAAACGGCCCCAAGATTGACTGACGTCTATAACAAACCCACTGACTCCCACAACTATCTCGACTACACTTCTTCCCACCATGCTCCCTGCAATGGCTCTACCACCGAATGTCAATCCCTCCGTCTGCGCCGCATCTGCACCAAAGATGAGATGTTCCATACTGGGGCATTCGAGATGTCCTCATTCTTTGGGGAACATAGATGCGGCCTTCACTCGTTTCTCCTCGGTAACCCACACCTCCGCCCTTGCTCCCCTCCCTCTAATCGCAACAGAGACAGAGTCCCCCTAGTCATGACCTGCAAGACATTGTGTGGCAGGGAGGTGAGGTCTGGCACCCCTTCCCTCACCCACAACACCACACAGTGAGAGGCACGAATGGATCAGAGTTAGTCCTGGGTCAGAGCAGGACAGGGAGACGAGGGGTGAGAAGGGGAGTGGTAGGGGAGGGGGAAGATGGGGAAGAGTGAAGGAGTGGGAGTAAAAGGAGAGTGAAGGAGAGTGAGGGCGGAGCGGTGAGGGGGGGGGGGGTGAGGGAGAGTGAGTGAGAGTGAGAGGAGTGAGGTGGAGTGAGGGGAGCCAGTGTAATGAGGGGAGTGAGGGGTGTGTGGTAGGGGGAGTGATGGAATGTGAGGGGAGTGTGAGCAGATAGTGAGGGAGAGTGAAGGGAGTCGGGGGAGTGAGGGGGGTGAGGTGGAGTGAGGGGAGTAGGGTGAGTGAGGGGAGTGAGCGAGATTTAGGGAGAGTGGGGGATTGAGGGGAGTAGGGGAATGAAGAGAGTGAGGGGAGAGAGAGGGGGCGTGATGGAAAGTGAGGGGAGTAGGTGGAGTGAGGGGAGTGCTAGTGCCAGGTACACTGATCCCGCCTGCCAGCGTTTGGCCCATATCCCTCCAAACCTGTCCTATCCATGTACCAGTCTAAATGCTTCTTAGACGTTGGGATAGACCCAGCCTCAACTGCCTCCTCTGGCAGCTTGTTCCATACACCCACCATCCTTTGTGTGAGAAAGGTACCCCTCAGATTACTATTATATATTTTTCCCTCACCTTGAACCTATGGTCCTCAATTCCCCTACTCTGGGCAAGAGCCTCTATCCATCTACCTGATCTATTCCTCTCATGATTTTAGTCACCTCTGTAAGATCACCCCTCATCCTCCTGCGCTCCAAGGAATAGAGTCCCAGCTAACTCAACCTTCCCTTCCCCTCCTCCCAGCCCCTCCCCTCCACCCAGCTCCCCCGCCCCTCCTCCCGGCTCCCCCTCACCTCCTCCCTCCGCCCGGGCCAGTGTCCCGTCGCTTTACTGATCTGAATAAAAATGCCTCCAATTGTTTGTTGAGTAAATGGGTACGCGTTTGGCGGGTAGTGGGTCGGATAGACAGGTCTTGTTCCTCACGGCAGCGCTGCGGAGTTCGCGAGTCGGGGCAGGATTGGGAAACGTCGCTCACCCCTCACACACACATCTCACCCCCCCCCCACACACACACACACATTCACTCACACTCACCCCCATACACTCCCCCCCACAGCACACACACACACTCTCTCTCACACACACTTTCACTCGCACACACTCACTCAGGCACACTCAGACACAGTTTCACTCGCACACATTCACACTCACCCACACACACACACACTCACTCACACACACCCAGACACACACTCTCACTCACACACACACTCACCCAGACACACACATCATCACACAGTCTCTTACTCACACAAACACCCACACCCACACACTCTCACTCACACACACACACACTCACTCACGCACACAGTCTCTTACTCACCCATACACACACTCTCTCACACACACTCACTCAGGCACACACACACTCTCTCACACACACACACACACACACACACACTGAGACGCACACACACTCCCCCACACACACACACACACACACACCCACACACTCTCACTCACACACACACACAGTCTCTTACTCACCCACACACACACTCTCTCACACACACACTCACTCAGGCACACACACACTCTCACACACACACACTCACACTCACCCACCTACACACACTCTCACACACTCACACTCACCCACACATACACTCTCACTCACACGCACACTCACTCAGGCACAGACACACACTCACACTCGCGCTCTCACACACACACACTCACACTCACCCACACACACACACTCTCACTCACACACACACTCACTCAGGCACACACGCACACTCTCACTCGCACACACTCAGACGCACACACACTCTCACCCACACTCACACACACACACACACACACACACACACACTCACTCAGGCGATGGTCGCCGACGTGTCTCTGACACCCCCATCCAGCTGACGGAACCTCAGTCCGCCGATCACCCGCTGGTTATTTCACTCGTTCACCGTTGATATCCGAGCGACCCGAACGAGGCGTTTGTGCGCATTAACACAGACGCCGGGAGCTCATGTACTGTCGGCGAGGACACATTTAGAGGATTGTATCCAGGTCCTACCAACATGCCGATTCAAGCCTTACGCTCTCTGTTCCATAGTTACTCTTAGACTGAAATACACATATTTTATTCTTAAATTCTTACTCACCAAAGTTTTTGAATCTGAACAACAAATGCTGGTGGGTACAAAATCCACGCAGGCATGCACAATGCAGAACAACACATCCTAGTGGTGATCAAATCCACGCCGGTAGGCACGTAACATACACAATGCAAAATAAGGAATCCTGGTGAGATACAAATCCCCACAGGCAGGTACGTTACTTACACAATGATCATCTTGCTTAAACTTCCAGCGGTGGAGTGGATGTCCATCCCTCCCAGATCACCCTACTGCTATATTCAGCCTACTATGCAATATTACAATAATCATCAGATCTACTCTGGAGAAAGACAAGAACAGGGATGTAATGCTGAGGCGCTATAAGGCGCTGGTCAGACCGCATTTGGAGTGTTGTGAACAATTTTGGGCACCATATTGGAGGAAGGGTGTACTGGCTCTGGAGGGGCCAGAGGAGCTTTACAAGCATAATCCCAGAAATGGGTGGGTTAACTTATGATGAGCGTTTGACGGCATTGGCCCTGCACTCGCTGGAGTTTAGATGGATGAGGGGGACCTCATTGAAACGTATCGAGTAGTGAAAGGATTGGATTGAGTGGGTAAGGTGAGGAATTATTCACTACAGAGTGTGTCTAGGATTAGTGGTCATAGCCTCAGAATTAAAGGATGTTCCGTTAAGAAGGAGGTGAGGAGGAATAGATTTCGTCAGTGGGAGGTGAATCAGTGGAATATTTTGCCACAGAAGGCCATGGAAACCAATGTCAATTGATATTTTTAAGGCAGAGATAGATAGATTCTTGATTAGTACGATATCAGAGGTTATGGGGAGAAAGCAGGAGAATGGGGTTAGGTGGGAGAGATAGATCAGCCATGATTGAATGGCAGGGTAGACTTGATAGGCCGATTGGCCTAATTCTACTCCTATGACTTATGACCTCATGAACAGCTTCATTGGAAACTGTCCTCAACATCCTACTGGCCACACATCGTCCTGTCTTGGGGATTTATTGCTCAATGTTTGACATTGGTGACCCACAATATCTTGATATGTGATCAAAATCCAAGGTTTTTTTCAAACAGGTACAGCTAATTAAATATTTCATCCAAGAACAATGAGGTCAGCTAAAATGTTGGGCTCCTGCCTGCAATTTCAGAAGCAGAATATTCCAACATGATACAAGTTGGAGAAGAGTATCTGCAAAACTATTCAAAAATAATTGTTTAAACTTACTCCTCTTAATCAAAAACGATCTTTGGAGGTTTGTTTCAGGATGCAAGTAAACCACGAGAATATAAACAATCATT
>JAXLNO010002122.1:0-10000 GCA_038087875.1 Malacoraja senta | reverse complement strand
GGAACGGAGGCAGAAAAGGGTAGCACTCACACCCAACATGTAGGGGAGAAAGAAGAAAAAGATAATAAACAGAGAATAAGATGTGATGGGTTTTCTTAAATGTGTATATGTTAATGCTAGGAGCATTGTAAGAAAGGTGGATGAGCTTAGAGCCTGGATTGACACCTGTTAGTATGATGTTGTGGCGATTAGTGAAACATGGTTGCAGGATGGCTGTGATTGGAAACTAAATATTCCAGGATTTCGTTGCTTCAGGTGTGATAGAATTGGAGGGGCAAGAAGTGGAAGTGTTGCATTGCTTGTCAGGGAAGATATTACAGCAGTTCTTTGGCAGGATAGATTAGAGGGCTCGTCCAAGGAGGCTATTTGGGAGGAACTGAGAAATGGGAAAGTGTAGCACACTTATAGTGGTGTATTATAGACCGCCTAATGGGGAGCGAGAATTGGAAGAGCAAATATGTAAGGGGATAGCAGATATTAGTAGTAAGTACAAGGTAGTGATTGTGGGAGATTTAAATTTTGCACGCATAGAATGGGAAACACATTCTGTAAAAGGGCTGGATGGTTTGGAGTTTGTAACATGTGTGCAGGATAGTTTTTTGCAGCAATAGATAGAGTCACTGTAGATTGAAGTTGAGGAATTGTAAAGGCAAGAAGACTCTAATTGGTGTTAGCTACAGACCCCCAAATAGTAGCCCGGATGTAGGGTGTAAGTTGCAGCAGGAGTTAAAACTGGCATGTAACAAAGGTAATGCCACTGTGGTGATGGGGGATTTCAATATGCAGGTAGACTGGGAAAATCAGGTTGGTTCAGGACCCCAAGAACGAGAGTTTGCAGAATGCATCCGAGATGGATTCTTAGAGCAACTTGCAATGGAGCCGACCAGAGAAAAGGCAATTCTGGATTTAGTGTTGTCCAATGAACCAGATATGATAAGAGAACTCGAGGTAAAGGAACCGCTTGGAGGTTCATAATATGATTCGTTTTAATCTGCAATTTGAGAAGGAGAACGTGAAATCGGAAGTGGCAGTGATGCAGTTGAACAAAGGGGACTATGAAGCCATGAGAGGGGAGCTGGCCAATGTAGACTGGAAAGGGATCCTAGCAAGAATGACTGCGGAACAGCAATGGCAGGAATTTCTGGGCATAATCCGGAAGACGCAGGATCATTCCAAAAAGGAAGAAAGATTATAACGGGAGTAGGAGGCAGCCATGGCTGACAAGAGAAGTTAGGGATAGAATAAAACTAAAATAAAAGATGTATAACACAGCAAAGAGTAGCTGGAAGCCAGAGGATTGGGAAACTTTCATAGGACAACAGAAGGAAACAAAACGGGCAATACGGGCTGAAAAGATGAAGTATGAAGGGAAGCTGGCCAGGAATATAAAGAAGGACAGTAAAAGCTTCTTTAGATATGTTAAGGGAAAAGAGTAGCAAAGTCAAATGTGGGTCCCTTGAAGGCAGACACGGATGATATTATGGGCAACAAGGAAATGGCAGAAGAGTTGAATAGTTACTTCGTATCTGTCTTCACTAAGGGAGACACAAACAATCTCCCATATGTACTGGACAGAGGATCTAAGGGGGTAGAGGAACTGAAAGAATTTTTCATTAGGCGAGAAATAGTATTGGGTAGGCTAATGGGACTGACGGATGATAAATCCCCTGCGCCTGATGGTCTGCATCCCCGGGTCCTCAGGGAGGTGGCCCTAGAAATAGTGGACGCATTGGTGCTCATTTTCCAATGTTCAATAGATTCAGGATCAGTTCCTGCGGATTGGAGGAAATCTAATGTTATCCCCCTTTTCAAGAAAGGAGCGAGTGAGAAAACGGGGAATAACAGACCAGTTAGCGTGACTTCGGTGGTGGGAAAGATGCTGGAGTCAATTATTAAAGAGGTAATAATGGGGCATTTGGATAGCAGTAAATGGATTAGTCCAAGTCAACATGGATTTATGAAAGGGAATCATGCTTGACTAATCTTCTGGAATTTTTTGAGGATGTGACAAGTAAAATGGATGAAGGGGTGCCAGTGGATGTAGTATATCTAATCTTTGATATGGTCCCGCACGGGAGACAGGTGACTAAAATTAGATCACATGGTATTGGGGGTAGGGTGTTGACATGGATAGAAAATTGGTTGGCAGAACGGAAGCAAAGAGTCGGAGTACACGGGTCCTTTTCAGAATGGCAGGCAGTGGCGAGTGGAGTGCCGCAAGGCTTGGTGTTGGGGCCGCAACTGTTTACCATATTTATTAATGATTTGGAAGAGGGAATTAGGAGCAACACTCGCAAGTTTGCGGATGACACAAAGCTGGGTGGCAGCGTGAACTGTGAAGAGGATGTTAGGAGGTTGCAGGGTGACCTGGACAGGTTGAGTGAGTGGGCAGATGCGTGACAGATGCAGTATAATATAGATAAATGTGAGGTCATCCACTTTGGCGGGAAAAACAAGGGGGCAGATTATTATCTCAATGGGGTTAGGTTAGGTAAGGGGGAGGTGCAGCGAGACCTGGGCGTCCTTGTACACCGGCCACTGAAAGTTGGCGTGCAGGTACAGCAGGGAGTGAAGAAAGCTAATGGAATGTTCGCCTTCATAACAAGAGAATTTTAGTATAGGAGTAAAGATGTTCTTCTGCAGTTATATAGGGCTCTGGGGAGGCCACATCTGGAGTATTGTGTACAGTTTTGGTCTCCAAATTTGAGGAAGGACATCCTTGTGATTGAGGCAGTGCAGCGTAGGTTCACGAGATTGATCCCTGGGATGGCTGGACTGTCATATGAGAAAAGATTGAAAAGACTAGGCTTGTATTCACTTGAGTTTAGGAAGATGAGGGGGGACCTTATAGAAACATAAAAAATTAAAAGGACTGGACAAGCTAGATGCAGGAAAAATGTTCCCAATGTTGGGCGAGTCCAGAACCAAGGGCCACAGTCTTAGACTAAAGGGGAGGTCACTTAAGACTGAGGTGAGAAAAAATATTTCACCCGGGAGAGTTGTGAATTTATGGAATTCCCTGCCACAGGGCGCAGTGGAGGCCAAATCACTGGATGGATTTAAGAGAGTGTTAGATAGAGCTCTAGGGGCTAGTGGAATCAAGGGTATGGGGAGAAGGCAGGCACGGGTAATTGATAGGGCACGATCAGCCATAATCACAATGTATGGCGGTGCTGGCTCGAAGGGCCGAATGGCCTCCTCCTGCACCTATTTTCTATGTTTCTATGTTTCTAAATGGTAGCGAATTGAGGAATGCAGTTGAACAGAGGGATCTAGGAATAACTGTGCATAGTTCCCTGAAGGTGGAATCTCATGTAGATAGGGTAATAAAGAAAGCTTTTGGTGAGCTGGCCTTTATAAATCAGAGCATTGCGTATTGAAGTTGGGATGTATTGTTAAAATTGTACAAGGCATTGGTGAGGCCAATTCTGGAGTATGGTGTACAATTCTGGTCGCCAAATTATAGGAAAGATGTCAACAAAATAGAGAGAGTACAGAGGAGATTTACTAGAATGTTGCCTGGGTTTCAGCACCAAAGTTACAGAGAAAGGTTGAACAATATAGGTCTTTATTCTTTAGAGCGCATAAGGTTAAGGGGGGACTTGATAGAGGTCTTTAAAATGATGAGAGGGATAGACAGAGTTGACGTGGATAAGCTTTTTCCATTGAGAGTAGGGAAGATTCAAACAAGAGGACATGATTTGAGAATTAAGGGACAAAAGTTGAAGTGGTGAAGGCAGGTCCGTTTTTATCATTTAAAAACAAATTGGATAGGTATATGGACGGGAAAGGAATGGAGGGTTATGGTCTGAGTGCAGGTAGATGGGACTAGGTGAGAGTAAGTGTTCGGCACGGCGCGAAGGGCCGAGATGGCCTGTTTCCGTGCTGTAATTGTTATATGGTTATATGGTTATATACCGAACTTTACTCCAGTGAATGGCTAGACATTCCTGGTGGAGGTGTGTCAAGATAACAAGTTCGCTTAATAAAAAGAAGAGCTTGTGAACTCAAGGCCCCACGGCTATTCCCTGAAATGTCCCACACAGATAAAGAAGCTGTTTTTCAGTGGAAAGTTAATGAATGTTGGATCAGAAAATTTAACCCTACAAACAAGTGTACGTGACTAATCATGGTATTATGTTTTCAAAGAAGATATTAAAATATTGCATTCTTTGTATCATGAGGACAGTCTCTTGCTTGACTGTTCTCCTTGTCTGACAAGTTATTGCTAATAATGTAGTAACAGTTTGAAAGTAACTCACGTCTTGTGTAAAATTATTCCAACAGAGGTCGTGTCTCAGAAATGTGATTGAGATTTTTGAAGATGTGACCATAAAGGTCGATAAGGCACAGCTGTAGATGTTGTCTACATGGACTTCAGTAAAGCATTTGACAAGGTTCCGCATGGTAGGCTGCTCTGGAAGGTTACATCCCATGGAATCCAAGGAGACAAAGCTCCTCTGTCCACCAATCTTATAGCACTGCTCCTCCTCACAGCCACCACCACCACATGTCCAAACGGCCCAGACATTGACTGATGTCTATAACAAACCCACTGACTCCCACAACTATCTCGACTACACTTCTTCCTACCCTGCTTCTTGCAATGGCTCTACCGCCGAATTTCAATCCCTCCGTCTACGCCGCATCTGCGCCAAAGATCTGCGCCCTTGCTCCCCCCTCCCCCTAATCGCAACAGAGACAGAGTCCCCCTAGTCATGACCTGCAAGAGATTGTGTGGCAGGGAGGTGAGGTCTGGCACCCCTTCCCTCACCCACAACACCACACAGCGAGAGGCACGAATGGATCAGAGTTAGTCCTGGGTCAGAGCAGGACAGGGAGATGAGGCTAAAGAAGGAGAGTGGTAGGGGAGGGGGAGATGGGGAAGAGTGAAGGAGGGGGAGTAAAAGGAGAGTGAAGGAGAGTGAGGGCGGGGCGGTGAGGGGGAGTGAGGGAGAGTGAGGGGAGAGTGAGTGAGAGTGAGGGAGAATGAGGGAGAGTGAGAGGAGTGAGGTGGAGTGAGGTGGAGTGAGGGGAGTCAGTGGAATGTGGGGAGTGAGGTGGAGTGAGGGGTGTGTGGTAGGGGGAGTGATGGAAAGTGAGGGGATAGTGAGGGAGAGTGAAGGGAGTAGGGGGAGTGAGGGGGTGAGGGGCGTGAGGTGGAGTGAGGGGAGTAGAGTGTGTGAGGGGAGTGAGCGAGATTTAGGGTGAGTGGGGGTGTGAGAGAAGTTGGGGAATGAAGAGAGTGAGGGGAGAGAGAGGGGGCGTGATGGAGATGAGGGGAGTAGGGGGGAGTGAGGGTAGTGCTAGTGTACGGGGTGATCGGTGGTCGGCGTGGACTCGGTGGGCTCCAGGAACTGTTTCCGCACTTTATCTCTAATGTAAAGAGATAGTGAAGTGGTCGGGGGCTCCACACCACGGAGCAGCTGTAGACTGGCACGTACTCGAGAGAGTGAGAGAGCGCGGCTGATGGGCACCGGTCACCCAGACCACCCCCATGTAGGCTGACCTGCGACACTTGCCAATAAATCCAAAAAGAGGCATCTAAATTGGCCAGAGGAAGCAGCAAACCGGGGGACTGGGAGACATTTAGAATTTAACAGAGGAGGACAAGGGTTTAATTAAGAGGGGAAAATAGAACATGAAAGAAAGCTTGCGGGGAATATAAAAACTGACGGTAAATGCTTCTTTAGATAAGTAAAAAGGAAAAGATTAGTGAAGACAAATGTAGATCCCTTACATTCAGAAACAGGTGAATTTATAATGGGAAACAAGGAAATGGCAGAACAGTTAAACAAGTACTTTGGTTCTGTCTTCACTAAGGAAGACGCAAACAATCTCCAAATAAATTGATCGTGCCCATAGTGCCTTTGTAAAATATTGGGGATTGTAACCAGAAACAGGCAAATGTGCTTTCGTCAGTACTGTTGTACACGGGTTGCAACGTCGTCTGAATCAAATGTTCTGCGTAACTTGTAGAATGGGAAACGAAAGATATGTATGATGTTCTGTGTATTTACAATATTGTGAGTGCCAGAATGATCAACGGCAGCAGAGGGTTAATGAAAAACCGGGACGTAGAGACAACTTACGCTGTGGGTCCTAAAGCTCCGAAGGGAAGAATGTTGGGAAGGGGAAGGGGAAGAGTCGGGTCAGTGGGAGGGAGGGGACAAGTAAGAATAACTTGTTTTCATTGTGGTCAATATGGACACTGGGTTAGAAACTGTCCGTACCGCGACACTTCAAACACAAACCAGGGACACCATCCCAATGTTTACTCCAGGGGTCTCCAAACTAACCAGGGACACCATCTGACTGTTTACACCAGGGGTCTCCAAACTAACCAGGGGCACCATCCCAATGTTTACACCAGGGGTCTCCAAACTAACCAAGGACGCCATCCCAATGTTTACACGAGGGGTCTCCAAACTAACCAAGGACGCAATCCCAATGTTTACACCAGGGGTCTCCAAACTAACCAGGGACACCATCTGACTGTTTACACCAGGGGTCTCCAAACTAACCAGGGGCACCATCTGACTGTTTACACCAGGGGTCTCCAAACTAACCAGGGACACCATCCTAATGTTTACACTGACAACATTGTGCGCTGTGCCACACTGATCCCCTCTACTTCTCATTGAGCAAGATGGTGAACCACATGACTGCAATCTTGTTACTAGACTCACCACCACAACTTGAACGGACCTTGTAGATCATCCGCTCACAAATCCAGAATATTAATTTTAAGTTGATGGACCTTCTACCAGAGCGCCTGAATGCTGGCTCCCTTCAAACGGGCTATGTGATATAGATAGATAGATAGATAAACATTTATTGTCACATACACCAATTGGTGCAGTGAAATTTGACTTGCCAATGCAGCACACAAATAAAGATTACATCCAAGAATTTAACAACATAAAAACATCCCCCACAATGGTTCCCACTGTGGGGGAAGGCAGCAAAGTCCAGTCCCATCCCCAGTTCCCAGTTCACCCATAGTCGGGGCCTATTGAGGCCTCTGCAGTCGCCGCCACGGCAGCACGATGCCTCAGGCCCTCTCGCCGGATGATGGAATTCTGGCGTCGGGTGAACACTCTCAGCGGCCCGGAGTGTCTGGAGCGGCCGCCTCCTCCCAGTAGACCACGGCTCCCGAAGTCCACGAGCCGCGCTGGTCGATGCTCCGACTCTGGCGACCTCGTCGTGAGATCCCAGGCTTCACGGTGTTTGAAGCTCAGCGCCGCCCGCGGCCGGAAGCTCCACTGACTGCAGACCGCTGACCGCAGACCGCTGACCGCAGCTCCGCGATGTTGGTGCCGGCGGTCACAGCCCTCCGGAGCTTACTGCACGGCGACCCGGGTTAGGCATCGCCCGCTCCGCGATGGTGCTTCAGCGCTGTGCCGCCGCCGAAGCAGAAGTCCTGGCCGGTCCCGGCAGGAAAACGCCGCTCCATTCTGCCCGTAGGCCGCGAGGAAGGGGCGAAGATACGGCTCGGAGAAAAGCCGCATCTCCGAAAATAGTTTCCCCCTTTCCCCCCCCAACCCCCCACATAAAAAGACTAAAGACCTCCAAAAACAAACACTTTTAACTAACTAAAAATAAAAAAAGGGTGAAAAAACTAACAGCTGCTGGCAGGGCAGCCATACTCGACGGCGCCCCAGGTCCACACTTGAATCAGCAGCATTGCCTTCCGACTGCTCTGCTCAACTTGCTGATCTCTTTGTCCTCACCCGTGCATGTATTCTAGCCAAATCTAAAACTGTTAACATTTACACCGATTCCCGCTATGCCTTTGGAGTTGTACAAGATTTTGGCAAATTATGGGATTTTTAACATCTTCCGGTACCCCTATAAGTCACGAGATAATGATCCGTAAATTTGTAAATCTGTTCAATTGCCCACCGCTGTTGCAGCAGTGAAATGTTCCGCACACATTAAGGTTCAGGATGACATCTCCTCAGGCAATGCCCGAGCTGACATCTCCACACCCAATGCCCAACCCGACCCCGGGTTGCAGCCGGTGCGGGGACCGGGGATGGGAGACACCGCGTCGGGTATGAGCGGAAATCGCTTTTAAAACATGGGGGGGGGGGGGGACACAATGAGCCCTGGCGTCTACAGCAACTACTGCCCACGTGCCGGATCCAGTTCGTAACCTGAAATCATCCCGCCCGCAGGAGTATTTTTTTCCAATTAGTTTTTCGCGACCTGGGCAATACAGAGAGACCTGGAGCAACAGAGCCCATCTGGGCGCCACAACCAGTCCCGGCGCAGTTGAGCCAACTGTGGCTGAAGCGCCTAGGTCACATAACATGGGGGGGGAGATTGTCCCCCGTCTTTCACAACATGGGGGGGGACAGGTCCCCCACATCCCCCCGCCGTGCACCCTCGCTCTCTCCCTCCGCCGGATCCAGGATGCTCGCCCCCCCCCCCACTCCTAACGCAGGGCGGAGATGGACTGGCCGGGGGGCAGGAAGGGAAACTTACCCGTGGAGCTGTCGGGTCAATGAAGGGGACAACATATTATGATGCTACTCACGTAAGGGCGGAAGGGGCAAGTGAAGGCGCTGTTTTATCCACTGCCACGGAACCCGCCTAATAGCCTGCAGCATGGGACGTGTTAAGAGCCTGATGCGGGCCGCATTAAATTGGTGAGCCGCATGTGGCCCGCGGGCCATAGTTTGGACGTCCCCTGCTCTAAACTAACATCGATATTGATTTTAAACATATTGGTGTTAATTCCACTTGCCACTGCCAGAGATCTTATAACATCACTTTGTATTGGTGGACGGCTGACACTTTGATTAAGCAGCAAAATGGCATGAAAGATGTAATTGGGATACCTTCAGCTCTTTGTCCACCTAGATTGTGGCGCACATGCAGTATTCTATGGCACACATACATGCACACATACACATACATACATACATACATACATACATACATACATACATACATACACACACATACATACATACATACATACATACATACATACATACATACACACATACATACACATACATACGTACATACATACATACGTAGACAGATACATACATACACACATACATACACATACATACATACATACATACATACATACATACATACATACATACATACATACATATATACACATACATAGACACATACATACACATATATACACGCATACATACATACACCAATACATATACACATACATAGACATATACATACATCGACACATACATACATACACACATACATACATACATACACATGCACCGGCCTGGACGATGTCAGGAAAAGGCCAGACATTAGGCAGGTTGAGAGGTAGTTTAATGACGTTTCGAGAACACTCTGCACCCCAGCGAGCAGAACCAGGGACAACCACATGGGCAGACAACCATCCCTGTCCTTCAAGAGACGAGGTGGTGACCCAAGGAGTGGACTAAACCCCAGGGACCGCCACAGGACCCACACTCCCCAAGAACCCGAGGCACGCAACGAACAGGAACGGGCCACTGACCAACAGGTGCATGGGATGGAGTAGCAACTGGTGGAGGTACCGTAGACGGAGGGCGCCCTCACTTACGAGGCCGCGCTGCCAGCACCGGCCGATCAATGTCAATATTCGCCGGCTTCAGCCGCGCAACTGAAACAGTCTCATGCTGACCCCCCATGTCCAGGGCGAATGTAGACGAGCTATGTTCTAGGACTCGGAAGGGACCCTCGTACGGCCGCCGGAGGGGTGTCCGATGAGCCTCCCTACGAAGGAAGACGAGGTGGATGCAGCTCCCCTTCGATGATGATAATAGCACCAACCCCCTCTGCTGGCGTCTGGTGGAACTGCAGGTGAAGTTGGCTGTGCTGCACCATAGCGACCTCTGCTGGCGTCGGGTGAAACCAAATATCCTATAGCAAGCTTGCTGTAGGATCTTTGGGTGGAACCAAAGATGGTCTTTAGGTGGAACTGCAGGCGAGCCTTGCTCGAGAGACGTGCCTGCACTGG
>JAXLNO010002121.1:0-89790 GCA_038087875.1 Malacoraja senta | reverse complement strand
GCAACTTCCAAATTATTCTCAGACACTTCTGCCATTGCTGTTCCACAATCTTTCTTGCTTGGATCGCCTTGTACTCAACAATAGCCACCTCCTTACTTATGCCTCTGTAGTTACCCTGACTCTACAGTGATGCCGTCACATCTGATTTCTTCTTCTCAAACTGCAGGTTGAATTTTATCATACTATGTCACAAATTCCGAGGGGTTCCTTTACCTTAAGCTCCAATATCAAATCCAGTTCTTGCACAACACCGAATCCAGAATTGCCTTTTCCCTGGTCGGCTCAACCACAAGCCGCTTTAAGAAGCCATCTCGCAGGCACACTACAAATTCCTTCTCTTGGGATCCAGTACCAGCCTGATTTTCCCAGTCTACCTGCATATTGAAATTCCCTGTAACATGGCCTTTCTTACATGCTGATTGTATCTCCTGCTGTAATTTGTACTCTTCATCCTGACTCGTGAGCGTCACATCAGTGGTATGGAAGGTATTGAAGAGGATTCTTCAAGATAGGATTTACTCCCATTTGTAAGAAAATGGGCTAATTAGGGATAGCCAGCATGGCTTTGTACATGGCTGGTCGTCTTATTAACTTGTTTGAGTGGGACAGGCCCTTAAGAGTGCAAAAGAGCAGAGAGACCATCTCTGCTCATACTATAACTCAGCACTGGGTAGTGTGCCGTGGCAGAACTAAGTCATTTGAGGGACAGCAGACAACAGGTACACCAGTGCATGAGGAGAACCCACATGCAGACAAGATCAGTGAATGTTATGTTTAGTTTAAATCCTGCTGACTTTGTTTGATTTCAGTTTAAGTGTGGATTTTTATCTTCATTTTTGTGTAAATAATTTCATTGCAGATGTCTGTTCATAAAGTAGTATTTATCATGCATCTGCTGGTCTGATTAGTGTAGGTCGATCTGCAAACATAGCCCTTGAATTCATTGCATTGTCTGTTTTATTGTCAGAATGTAGGCTGGTGCTTCATTTGTCAGCTGAATGATAAGAAATACTGGAAAAACTTCTTTGTGTTTCATTTGCTAATTGACATGTACGGTAAGCCCTATTGCAAACCACCGTTGTTTGCTGTGGTGCTCCATTTATCAAGATGTGTAAAAATGGCCTTTATTTATCGAACAAGATGAATAAAGACTGTTTCACATTCACAGTGCGGTTTGTCTTATTTTCTGAGGTAAAGTTATTTTACATTTAAAAGGCACAGCAAATGATTGTGAGATGTAAGGTGAGTAGATCGCATCCTCTATTTGGTGTTTCATGATGAAGGAAATAGTACATTAAAGTCATGATACTATGGAATTATATTAAAATGAAGACTTGCAGACATCAATTTTAGTTTGAGAACATAGAACTTTCTTTTATTGTGTACAAAAGTAAGCAAACGGTGAGAATCAAATGGATTCTTTAAAAGGTGTTTCACTATCACCCACTACAAAATGTGGGAGTATGCTAACAAAACGAAAACTATCTCAAACAGGGAAAAAACACCATTAACATACAAATAAGAATCTACATCAAAGGGTAAACTTTACTACAGACCCATCTCTGAGCCTCTCTCTCTCTCCCTTCATCCACAGCTGTTTCTGTACCACGGAGACAGCTGTCTCCATATTCAGATGCCAATGCAGTTAAGGCTGTTACAGCAAGCTGCAGATGTGTGAAAGTGAGTAGGGTTCTCTGGAAAAGAATTAGGAAGTACGTTAAAAGCTTTTTAGCGGACCATAAAAAGGTGCAGTTGGGTTATTCCAGATTTTACTGTAAACTTTATGAAAAGGTATTATCTTTTCGGGCAAATCATGGATTATTCTTTCATCACTTCACTCAAGGAAGATAATTAGTTTAATGGCCTTATGCGGTTGTGAATGAAAATTATTTAAACTACAATCTATCACAAAATAATACGCTTTGAATTGTATACCTGTGCTGCCTGGTAATGTGGCTGTGCCCCGGTTGCAATGTGTGCTCATTATATATAAAGAGAGAGGGAGGGAGGGAGAGAGGGAGGGAGGAGGGAGAGAGGGAGGGAGAGAGAGGGAGGGAGAGAGAGGGAGAGAGAGAGAGAGAGAGAGGGAGGGAGAGAGGGAGGGAGGAGGGAGGGAGAGAGTGAGGGAGGGAGGAGAGAGGGAGGGAGGAGGGAGGGAGAGAGAGAGGGAGAGAGGAAGGGAGGGAGAGAGAGAGGAGGGACGGAGGGAGGAGGGAGGGAGGAGGGAGGGAGAGAGAGAGAGGGAGGGAGGAGGGAGGGAGGAGAGAGGGAGGGAGGGAGAGAGGAAGGGAGGGAGAGAGAGAGGAGGGACGGAGGGAGAGAGGGAGGGAGGAGGGAGGGAGGAGGGAGGGAGAGAGGGAGAGAGGGAGGGCGAGGGGAAGGTGGGAGGGAGGGAGGGAGAGAGAGAGGGAGGGAGGAGGGAGGGAGAGAAGGAGGGAGGAGGGAGGGAGAGAGAGGGAGAGAGGAAGGGAGAGGGGGAAGGTGGGAGGGAGGGATGGAGGGAGGGAGGAGGGAGAGAGAGAGGGAGGGAGGGAGGGAGGGAGGGAGGAAGGGAGAGAGAGGGGGGAGGGAGGGAGGGAGGGAGAGAAGGAGGAGGGTGGGAGAGAGGGAGAGAGGGAGGGAGAGGGAATGGGAGAGAGGGAGGGAAAGGGGGAAGGTGGGAGGGAAGGAGAGTGGGAGAGAGGGAGGGAGGGAGAGGGGGAAGGTGGGAGGGAGGGATGGAGGGAGGGAGGGAGAGTGGGAGAGTGGGAGAGAGAGAGGGAGGGAGAGGGGGAAGGTAGGAGGGAGGGATGGAGGGAGCGCCACGCTGTGGGAGGGAGAAGAGACCTGTTTTCTTGGCTGACTTTCACCATTGAAACAATCCGCGGATACAAGCTGGTGATTCAATCTCAACATCTCCAGCTCCAAGAAACGCGGCCACAGAAAGTCCCCTCGGTCCAGAATAACAGGGGACAGCATGGAGCACCACCGCCACCTGGTGACCGCTGCGTTTATTGTCAAAGACACAGAGTGCCGGAGTAACTCAGCGTTCGGGTCAGGCAACATCTGTGGGTAAACCACCTTCTCCAGCTCCTGTTTCTGGAGTTTATTGTCATCAGGACCAGTATCGTGAGTTTGCGGAAGGGTCCTGACCCTAAACCACACCTGTCCGTGTTTTCTAGACTTGTGGGAAGGGAGGCGAATGCAAAGCTGACCTTCATTTCAAGCGGACCAGAATATAAAATCATGGATATCATTCTGTGGCTCGAGAAGGCACAGGTGAGGCCACATTTGGAGTATTGTGAGCAATTTTGCTCCGCATACCTGAGGAAGGATGTGTTAGGGTTAGGGTTGGAGAGGGTCCAGAGGGTCCAGGTTTACCAGAAATATCCCAGGAACGAGTGGGTTAACCTATGATGAGCTTTTGTCGGCGCTGGGCCTGTACTCGCTGGAGTTTAGAAGAATGAGGGGGTGACCTCATTGAAACTTCACCGAATAGTGAAAGGCCTGGATAGAGTGGATGTGGAGAGGACGTTTCCACTAGTGGGAGAGTCTAGGATCAGAGGTCACTGCCTCAGAATTAAAGGACATATAGGTAGGACAGGTTTACATACAGCGCCAGCAGACAGATGTGGACAGATGTGCACGGTGATTATGACGTATGAATTCAGAAATCCAAGGGGGTCAGAATTATTTTCCATTTAACTTATGATTTGTGAAAATGATTAAATCGTTTGATTTAACAGGATTGAAAGCCATTTTGTTGCTCTGACAGATTTGCACAGTTTTCTTTTTGGAAGAGGTGAAGACATGTATTTTCTTAATTCATCATGGCTGAAGCAGGTGGGCTGACTAAAGGTTTCTCTTTACTGTGTGCATTTAAAGAGGAAAGGTCAACTTGTTTAATTAACAACAAGTGACCCAGGGAAAGGAGAGTTTTACTCTCAGAGATTCATTGTGTCACAGTCACACAGCACGGAAACAGGGCCTTTCTTCAGCCCAACTTGCCCACACCGGCCAACATGCCCCATCTACACTAGTCACACAGCACAGAAACAGGGCCTTTCTTCAGTCCACCTTGCCCACACCGGCCAACATGCCCCATCTACTCTAGTCCCAGAGTCACGGAAACAGGCCCTTTGGCCCAACTTGCCCACACCCACCAACATGCCCCATCTACACCAGTCACACAGCACGGAAACAGGCCCTTTGGCCCAACTTGCCCACACCGACCAACATGCCCCATCTACACCAGTATTATGTATTATCTTTTCGGGCAAATCATGGACTATTCTTGCATCACATCACTCAAGGAAGATAATTAGTTTAATGGCCTTATGCGGGTATGAATGAAAATTAATTAAACTACAATCTAACACAAAATAATACGCTTTGAATTGTATACCTGTGCTGCCTGGTAATGTGGCTGTGCCCCGGTTGCAATGTGTACTCCCGGTAGAGAGAGAGGGAGGGAGGGAGGGAGAGAGGAGGGAGGGAGGAGGGAGGGAGGAGGGAGGGAGGGAGGAGGGAGGGATGGAGGGAGGGAGAGAGGGAGGGTGAGAGAGGGAGGGAGGAGGGAGAGGGAGAGAGGGAGGGAGAGAGAGGGAGAGCGAGGGGGAAGGTGGGAGGGAGGGATGGAGGGAGGGAGGGAGGAGGGAGAGAGAGGGAGGGAGGGTGACAGGGAGAGAGGGAGGAGGGAGGGAGAGAGAGGGAGGGAGAGAGGGAGGGAGGGAGGGAGGGAGAGGGGGAAGGTGGGAGGGAGGGATGGAGGGAGGGAGGAGGGAGAGAGAGGGAGGGAGAGGGGGAAGGTGGTAGGGAGGGATGGAGGGAGGGAGAGTGGGAGAGAGAGAGGGAGAGGGGGAAGGTGGGAGGGAGGGATGGAGGGAGAGTGGGAGAGAGAGAGGGAGAGGGGGAAGGTGGGAGGGAGGGATGGAGGGAGGGAGGGAGGGAGAGTGGGAGAGAGAGGGAGGGAGAGGGGGAACGAGGGATTGAGGGAGCGCCACGCTGTGGGAGGGAGAAGAGACCTGTTTTCTTGGCTGACTTTCACCATTGAAATAATCCCTGGATACAAGCTGGTGATTCAATCTCAACATCTCCAGCTCCAAGAAACGCTGCTACAGAAAGTCCCCTCGGTCCAGAATAACAGGGGACAGCATGGAGCACCACCGCCACCTGGTGACCGCTGCGTTTATTGTCAAAGCCACAGAGTGCCGGAGTAACTCAGGGGGTCAGGCAACATCTGTGGGTAAACCACCTTCTCCAGCTCCTGTTTCTGGAGTTTATTGTCATCAGGACCAGTATCGTGAGTCTGCGGAAGGGTCCTGACCCTAAACCACACCTGCCCGTGTTTTCTAGACTTGCGGGAAGGGAGGCGAATGCAAAGCTGACCTTTATTTCAAGCGGACCAGAATATAGAATCAAGGATGTCATTCTGTGGCTCGAGAAGGCACAGGTGAGACCACATTTGGAGTATTGTAAGCAATTTTGCTCCGCATACCTGAGGAAGGATGTGTTGGAGAGGGTCCAGAGGGTCCAGGTTTACCAGAAATATCCCAGGAACGAGTAGGTTAACCTATGACGAGCGTTTGTCGGCGCTGGGCCTGTACTCGCTGGAGTTTAGAAGAATGAGGGGGTGACCTCATTGAAACTTCACCGAATAGTGAAAGGCCTGGATAGAGTGGATGTGGAGAGGACGTTTCCACTAGTGGGAGAGTCTAGGATCAGAGGTCACAGCCTCAGAATTAAAGGACATATAGGTAGGACAGGTTTACATACAGCGCCAGCAGACAGATGTGGACAGATGTGCACGGTGATTATGACGTATGAATTCAGAAATCCAAGGGGGTCAGAATTATTTTCCATTTAACTTATGATTTGTGAAAATGATTAAATCGTTTGATTTAACAGGATTGAAAGCCATTTTGTTGCTCTGACAGATTTGCACAGTTTACTTTTTGGAAGAAGTGAAGACATGTATTTTCTTAATTCATCATGGCTGAAGCAGGTGGGCTGACTAAAGGTTTCTCTTTACTGTGTGCATTTAAAGAGGAAAGGTCAACTAGTTTAATTAACAACAAGTGACCCAGGGAAAGGAGAGTTTTACTCTCAGAGATTCATTGTGTCACAGTCACACAGCACGGAAACAGGGCCTTTCTTCAGCCCAACTTGCCCACACCGGCCAACATGCCCCATCTACACTAGTCACACAGCACGGAAACAGGCCCTTTGGCCCAACTTGCCCACACCCACCAACATGCCCCATCTACACTAGTCACACAGCACGGAAACAGGGCCTTCCTTCAGCCCAACTTGCCCACACCGGCCAACATGCCCCATCTACACTAGTCCCAGAGTCATGGAAACAGGCCCTTTGGCCCAACTTGCCCACACCGACCAACATGCCCCATCTACACCAGTCCCAGAGTCACGGAAACAGGGCCTTCCTTCAGCCCACCTTGCCCACACCGGCCAACATGCCCCATCTACACTAGTCACAGTCACGGAAACAGGCCCTTCCTTCAGCCCACCTTGCCCACACCGGCCAACATGCCCCATCTACACCAGTCCCAGACACAGGGAAACAGGCTCTTTAGCCCAACTTGCCCACACTGGCCAACATGCCCCATCTACACTGGTCACCCAGCTTGGAAACAGGCCCTTCCTTCAGCATAACTTTTCCACACTGACCAACATGCCACATCTACACAGGTCCCAGAGTCACAGAAACAGGCCCCTCCTTCAATAGACAATAGGTGCAGGAATAGGCCATTCGGCCCTTCGAGCCAGCACCATCATTCAATGTGATCAGCTGATCATCCCCAATCAGTACCCCGTTCCTGCCTTCTCCCCATATCCCCTGAACTCCGCTTTCTTTAAGAGCCCTATCTAGCTCTCCCTTGAAAGTATCCAGAGAACCGGCCTCCACCGTCCTCTGAGGCAGAGAATTCCACAGACTCACAACTCTCTGTGAGAAAAAGTGTTTTCTCATAACCATATAACCATATAACCATATAAACATTACAGCACGGAAACAGGCCATCTCGGCCCTTCAAGTCCGTGCCGAACACTTTTTTTAAATTTGTTTTTTTATACTTCCCCCTAGTCCCATCTACCTGCACTCAGACCATAACCCTCCATTCCGTTCCCGTCCATATACCCATCCAATCTATTTTTAAAGGATAAAATTGAACCTGCCTCCACCACTTCCACTGGAAGCTCATTCCACACAGCTACCACTCTCTGAGTAAAGAAGTTCCCCCAAATGTTACCCCTAAATTTCTGTCCCTTAATTCTCAAGTCATGTCCCCTTGTTTGAATCTTCCCTACTCTCAATGGGAAAAGCTTATCCATGTCAACTCTGTCTAACCCGCTCATAATTTTATAGACCTCTATCAAGTCCCCTCTTAACCTTCTGCGCTCCAAAGAATAAAGACCTAACCTGTTCATCTCCGTTCTAAATGGCTTACCCCTTATTGTTAAACTGTGGACCCTGGTTCT
Source organism: Malacoraja senta (assembly GCA_038087875.1). Classification (NCBI taxonomy): domain Eukaryota; kingdom Metazoa; phylum Chordata; class Chondrichthyes; order Rajiformes; family Rajidae; genus Malacoraja; species Malacoraja senta. The sequence continues at coordinate 82,314 of JAXLNO010002121.1, read as the reverse complement.
GGACTCCCCCAACATCGAGAACATGTTTGATTTGATTTGATATCTTTTTATTTCGAACGATTAAAAAAAGAAGAAAAGAAAAGATATATAACCATATATAACCATATAACCATAACAGCACGGAAACAGGCCATCTCGGCCCTTCAATAAAAAACTGAAAAGTGTCACGTGCAAAAGTATTCAGCCCCCTTTACTCTGATACCCGTAAATAAAATCCAGTGCAACCAATTGCCTTCAGAAGTCACCTAATTAGTAAATAGAGTCCATTTGTGTGTAATCTAATCTCAGTATAAATACAGCTGTTCTGTGAAGGCCTCAGAGGTTTGTTAGAGAACATTAGTGAACAAACAGCATCATGAAGCCCAAGGAACACACCAGACAGGTCAGGGATAAAGTTGTGGAGAAGTTTAAAGCAGGGTTAGGTTATAAACAAATATCCCAAGCTTTGAACATCTCACGGAGCACTGTTCAATCCATCATCCGAAAATGGAAAGAGTATGGCACAACTGCAAACTTACCAAGACATGGCCGTCCACCTAAACTGACAGGCCGGGCAAGGAGAGCATTGATCAGAGAAGCAGCCAAGAGGCCCATGGTAACTCTGGAGGAGCTGCAGAAATCCACAGCTCAGGTGGGAGAATCTGTCCACAGGACAACTATTAGTTGTGCACTCCACAAATTGGGCCTTTATGGAAGAGTGGCAAGAAGAAAGCCATTGTTGAAAAAAAGCCATAAGAAGTCCCGTTTGCAGTTTGCCACAAGCCATGTGGGGGACACAGCAAACATGTGGAGGAAGGTGCTCTGGTCAGATGAGACCAAAATTGAAGTTTTTGGCCTAAATGCTAAACGCTATGTGTGGCGGAAACCTAACACTGCACATCACCCTGAACACACCATCCCCACTGTGAAACATGGTGGTGGCAGCATCATGCTGTGGGGATGCTTTTCTTCAGCAGGGACAGGGAAGCTGGTCAGAGTTGATGGGAAGATGGATGGAGCCAAATACAGGGCAATCTTGGAAGAAAACCTGTTGGAGTCTGCAAAAGACTTGAGACTGGGACGGAGGTTCACCTTCCAGCAGGACAACGACCCTAAACATACAGCCAGAGCTACAATGGAATGGTTTAGATCAAAGCATATTCATGTGTTAAAATGGCCCAGTCAAAGTCCAGACCTAAATCCAATTGAGAATCTCTGGCAAGACTTGAAAATTGCTGTTCACAGACGCTCTCCATCCAATCTGACTGAGCTTGAGCTATTTTGCAAAGAAGAATGGGCAAAATTTCAGTCTCTAGATGTGCAAAGCTGGTAGAGACATACCTCAAAAGACTTGCAGCTGTAATTGCAGCGAAAGGTGGTTCTACAAAGTATTGACTCAGGGGGGCTGAATACTTTTGCACGCGACACTTTTCAGTTTTTTATTTGTAAAAAAATTTGAAAACCATGTATCATTTTCCTTCCACTTCACAATTATGCACCACTTTGGGTTGGTCTATCACATAAAATCCCAATAAAATACATTTTACGTTTGTGGTTGTAACGTGACAAAATGTGGAAAAGTTCAAGGGGTATGAAAACTTTTGCAAGCCACTGTATTTTTGCTTCTTGTTGTGTTGTTTCAAAGGACAGTGTTCATCATATAATGATTTAAATATTATCAGGAATGTTTCATACGCTTTGTTGGTATCAGTCTCTTTAAACACCTGTTTCCAATTTTGGGTCAGTAATACATTTCTAAATTTATTTATAGATTCTTCTGTTCTTACTCTCCTGTATCTAATCTTATTAACATCCTTACACTTAACATAATCACAAAGAAACATTACAAAAACCAGCAGATTGTCACTGATGTCATTTAGTAGTAACCCACTCTTTATGCTGTTGTCCATACTGTTTGTAAATATGTTGTCTATTAGAGTTGCACAGTGAGATGTTATTCTACTTGGTTTGGTGATAAGTGGAAAAAAACTCATACTGAACAATACATCGATAAATTCATCAGTCTGTTTGTGCTTGTTGGGATTTAAGAGATCTAAATTAAAATCCCCACAAATGAACACAACTCTGATCTTTCTTGGCAAACAATCTTTCCATACTATTCTTAAATATTTCAATATTGGAACCAGGTGCTCTGTATACACAACTTACAATGACATTTTTCTTTTTTTCTAGGTAGATTTCTACAGTAATAATCTCCATCACATCATCAATATTAGTTGTCATATTTTCCACTATTTTATAATTTAATCTTTTATCTACATACAAAGCCACCCCTCCTCCTTTTTTATTTTTCCTATTTATGTAATTCAGTTCATATCCATTTAACTCAAAATCCACACCCTTTTCAGTACTAACCAGGTCTCAGATATGGCTATCACATTGAATGGTTTGTTTAGATGACAAGTAATCCTTGATGTTGTGAAAATTTGCATATAAACTTCTGCTATTGAAATGAATTATTGACATTCCATGATCTGATTTTATGTTCATGTTGAATTGATCTTCAGAGTAATAACAGCAGTTATTGTTTATATTGTTAAGAAAATTATTTTCAGAGTCAATATCTTGTTCAAACTCATGCATATTATGATCAGTGAATTTAAATGATTTAAATTTCCAACCATCACAGTCATCATTGTCCCTTTCATTTCCAGCTGTTATCAAGTTTAAACAGTCAAACTCTTCACAAGAGTCCATGGTCATAGTTCAAGTCAATCCCACTGATAGACACAGTCACTGTTCTGGAATCACTGGTACTTGTCCAGCTCCTCGATGTATCTTATGGTCAGCACTTTAGCCTCCTCTGGTGACCCGTTTAGCTTTATGAACACCTTACAGTTTGTTGTCCAGGTTGACTGGATTTTTTTCTGCTTCCTTAGGATGCGTGCGCTTCTGGCGATATCTGCATTTTTTTTTGTAAGGTGCTCATTCACATAAACATCAGATCCCTTGAGCTTTTTCCCTTGTCTGAGCAATGCATTTTTGTGTTTTCTAAATGCATTTTTGTGTTTTCTGTTCTGTTCTATATTGTATATCTTTATTGTCATTTCCTGAGTATTCGCATACCCAGAGGAAACAAAAAAACGTTCCTCAACCAGTGTCCATTTCAGTGTGTGCAGTAAAAAATAAATAGAAGTAAAAATACATATATCATGAACAAATTAACACTCTACTCTAGTAAACATCAACAGGCGTTCCGATCAGCAGCGGCACGACAGTGGCTCTGCTGCAGTGTGTCCAGGTTATTGGTTGGTGCACGATACTTTGGCAGGGGACAAAGTCCGTTTATCAGTCTTATAACCTGCGGGAAGAAGCTGAGGAGCATCCTGCTGGTTTTGCACCTAATGCTCCGGTACCTCTTCCCAGATGGCAGGATGGAGAATATGTGATGGGATGGGTGGTAGGGGTCTTTGATGATGGAGATGGCTCTGCTGATACATCTCTTCCTGTATATGTCCAGCAGGAAAGGGAGTGGAGCACCAATAATCCTGCTGGCGGTCTTCACAATCCTGTCTAGTTGGTGCCGTTCGTACGCCTTGCAGCTCCCGAACCAGGAAGTGATGCCGTAGGTTAATGTACTCTCGATTGTCCCCCTATAAAAAGTTCGTAGGCGTGTAGTGGGGAGACCTGCTTTACGTAGTCTTCGGAGAGGGTGTAGTCGCTGCTGGGCTCTCTTGACCAGTGCTGTGGTGTTGGTCGTGGACATCAGGTCATCTGACAGGTGGAGTCCTAGGAACTTCACGCTGTTGACCCTTTCCACATCAGCTCCATCGATGTGCAGAGGTGTATGGTGTTGTTTTCCCGCCCTCCTGAAGTCAACCACCATCTCCTTAGTTTTTCCCACGTTGAGAATGAGGTTGTGGGATTTGCACCATCCTGTGAGCAGCTCCACCTCCATCCTGTACGCCGACTCATCATTGTCACTGATGAGACCCACCACTGTTGTGTCATCAGCGAACTTGTTGATGAAGTTGTTGTTGAGTCTAGCAGTACAGTCGTGTGTTAGCAGACTAAACAGCAGGGGGCTTAGGACACAGCCTTGGGGCGAGCCAGTGCTCACGGCTATGGTTTTTGATGTCCTACTGCCCACCCTGACTGTCTGCTGCCGTTGCGATAGAAAGTTCAGGACCCAGTTACATGTGCCAGCATCAACTCCCAATAGCTCCAACTTCTCCACCAACTGCTGCGGAATGATTGTATTAAAAGCAGAGCTGAAGTCTATGAAGAGGATCCTGGCATAAGTATTTTTCCGATCAAGGTGTGACAGTACGAGGTTCAGTGTTGTTGAGACTGCATCCTCTGTGGATCGGTTGGCTCTGTAGGCGAACTGCAGTGGGTCTAGGTCGGCAGGTAGACTATTTTTGATATGCTGCATAACCAGTCGCTCAAAACACTTCATTACTATGGGTGTTAGAGCCACTGGTCGAAAGTCATTATGGCAGGCTGGGTTTGGTTTCTTCGGGACAGGGACGATGGTGGCACTCTTAAGACAGTTGGGCACTACTGCCTGGCTGAGTGAGATGTTAAAAATGTCTGAAAATGTCTGTTGTGTTTCCTACCTCTAGCATGTCCAACTCTTAAAAATCTTATATGTTTCAATAAGAAACCCTCTCATCCTTCTAAACTCCAGAGTGTACAAGCCCAGCCGCTCCATTCTCTCAGAAAACTGGGGACATTAGAAGATCTCCAAAGACCTTGGCACATCAACCAGAAACAAGTAGAATAACTGTAGTGGGAGAAACAGCAGCAGGTGAGAAAATTCTACATTCACCTAAAAATATCAAACACTGGGTGGACAGGGCCTGGAAAAATAATTCTAGGCCCAATGTTTCAAGGTCAGTTTATCGTCACATGTACCAATTAAGGTTCAGTGAAATTCAAATGTGTCTGCAGTAGTGAATCCTACAGGGTAGAAGATTAATTGACTATTTTCATAATCAAACTGCCACAGCAACATGCCAGCTATATCAAAGACATTACTTCACACAAACAGTGAACTCCCTGAATGAGCTGCCCAATGCTATAACTCTTACTATGGGCATCAAACTTTATACACAAACAGTGAACTCTGAGTTGCCCGCCAAAGCTGTACTCTTTACTATGGGCATCCTGCCTGACCTGCTGAGTTACTCCAGCACTCTGAAACGTCACCTATCGATGTTCTCCACAGATGCTGCCTGACCCGCTGAGTTACTCCAGCACTCTGTGAAACGTCACCTATCCATGTTCTCCACAGATGCTGCCTGACCCGCTGAGTTACTCCAGCACTTTGTGCCTTTTTTTGTAAACCAGCACCTGCAGTTCCTTGATTTTCATCCCAAATCTTCCCTGGTTTCAGGGTTTTTACTACATTTGGCATCTGTGCAATGGGTGCATTACGGGGAAAGGTAAAGGGTCACAGAGCAATAAAGAACCATTCTGCAGTAAAGAGCACAATATCTAATTTTGCGAGTAGGACATTCTGCTACTGATAGATCAAGACGTTTGGTGGTGGACACACTGCTGGACCAATGTGACATTCTGTGCCTGCAAGAAACTTGGATGGCGAAACAAGATCTGGAAAAGTTGAACACTCTACACATGAACTTCCATGGGGCTGCAGAGTCCACTACCGACCTCAGTACGAGGCTGGTTCGGGGTAGGATAGCTGGTGGTGTAGCTATACTGTGGAACATCAAATATGACTCACTGGTGAAGGTGGTGCGTCTAAATGTTGACTGGGCCATAGGGCTGGAGTGTAATTATAATGAAAATAAATTTACTGTCTTAAATGTTTATACACCGTATGAATCATATGAGCATGAGGACGAGTTTCTGAACAGGTTAGCTTTTATTCAGTCCTTTATAGAGGACAACAGCTCATCTTGTGTCTACGTCATGGGTGATTTTAATGCTGACATGTCAGATAGCAAATCTTTATTTGCAGCACACCTGCAGCAGTTTTGTAATGAGTCTAAATTAATTCTATCGAGTAAAGCTCTGTTGCCTGATAAAAGTTTTACCTATGTTAGTGAAGCGTGGCACACAACATCTTGGTTAGACCATATTATGACCACAGCTGATGCTCATGCCTCACTGGAAAAGGTGGAGATTTGTTATGAACTTGCCACCTCTGATCACATACCTATTGCTGCACGGTTAAATGTTGAGAATGTCCCCCTGCTGTCCAGTAATAATAATGCTGCTTCCTCAAGTAAACTGGACTGGTCAAAACTGAGCAGAGAGGTTATGGCTGGATACTCACTGCGAACGGACAGTTTTTAAAATAATATTGCATTGCCTCAAGAGGCCCTAATGTGCTCAGATATGAATTGTAAGGACGTGCAACATGCTGAAAAACTCTGTGCCATGTATGATGTTATTGTGAAATGTCTCAATGCTTCCAGTGATCCCTTTTGTAAAAGTAAATGTAAGGTATCCAACATCAGACCTGGGTGGAATGAGTTTGTGGCTGAGCAGTATGCTGAGGCTAGAGAGGCCTTTAGACTCTGGTCAGAGGCAGGTAGGCCTAGACAGGGGGTATTGTTAGATATGAAAAAACGCACAAATGCTAGAGTTAAGTATGCACTTCGTTTTATTAAGAAAAATGGAAACACAATGAGAGCAGACTCGCTTGCCAGGAAGCTACAGAATAACAACCTTACTAACTTCTGGAAAGAGGTCAAAGTAATGAATAACAGTAAAACACCCCCACCGTCTGACATTGAAGGTGTTAGTAGCCCAGAAACAATAGCTGAGAGTTGGCGTGAGCACTACCGTAACCTGTTTAACTGTGTTAAAAGTAACCCAGTTAGAATCAATCATGAACATATTGATCTCTCTGTAGATATGGTAGTTAGGGCAGCAGATGTCTATGATGCCATTAACATGTTGCATAACAACAAAGCCTGCGGTATGGACTGCGGCCATTACTGCAGAACATCTAAAATATGCCAGCTATAAGCTCTGCCCTTTGCTTTCCATGTGCTTTAATGGTTGTCTGGTTCATGGTGTCCTGCCAAATGCTATTATGTCTGTAATGTTAGTGCCTGTGCTTAAAGATAAGGCTGGTAAGCTCAACAGTATTGATAATTACCGACCTATTGCATTAGCCAGTATCTTATCTAAAGTGCTGGAGAGAATACTGTTGACAAAGCTAGAAATGTATGTCCTTACTACTGACAATCAGTTTGGGTTCAAAAGAAAACATGGAACTGACCTGTGTATCTATGCTCTTAAAGAGATTGTGTTCAGGTACACAAGCCTGAATTCATCTGTATTTTTGTGTTTTATTGATGGGTCCAAGGCATTTGATAGAATTAATCATGAACAATTGTTTGTAAAATTGCTAGATAGAGGTGCCCCTAAATTCTTAGTGAGAATTTTAGTGTTTTGGTATGCCAATCAAACGTTTCAGGTTAAATGGGACAATGTTGTATCTGCTCCATTCTGTGTTAGTAACGGGATGCGGCAAGGAGGAATTTTGTCTCCTATTTTATTTAATGTTTATATGGATGAATTGTCAAATCAGTTAAATAGGTTTAAAACTGGCTGTCTTGTGGGCAACACTATTGTTAATCATCTTATGTATGCAGCCAACCTGGTCCTGCTCGGTCCATATAGTGTTGGGCTGCAGCAGATGCTGAAGGTGTGCTCTCAGTATGGCCTTGATTATGACATAAAGTATAACGCTAAGAAAAGCCGCATAATGATAGTTAGAAGCGCTGAGGACAGGAAATCAACTTTTCCGACTTTTTATTTGTCAGATAGTCCTCTTGCTGTGTGTGAGGAAATTAAATACCTAGGTCATGTCATATCTGATGACTGGACGGATGACAAAGACCTCTACCGACAGCGCTGTAACATTTATCTTCAAGCTAACATGCTTATAAGGAAGTTTTCTATGTGCTCTGACTCTGTGAAGTGTTCACTGTTCAGAACCTACATCACACCGTTATATACTGCTCAATTGTGGTCTAATTATAAGAAAAAGAGTATGCAGAGGCTCAAGGTAGCATATAATGATGCAATGAGGTTGCTACTTCGTGTCCCTAGATGGGCATAGTGCCAGTCAATTGTTTGTGTCCACTAGAGTGCCAACCTGTGAGGCACTCTTAAGACAGCTGATGTTTAGTTTTATGTGTCGCCTGGATAAGTCAGAGAACCACATAATTGAAGTCCTAGTCAGCCCTCTGAAAATCTGCTATAGATTCACTTCTAGGCTAAGACGGCATTGGTGCAATAGCTTGTATATCTTATAGGCTAATATGTAATTTTATATGTATTTTTGTATCTCCTTATACTGTTTGATGTGTTCTATGGACCTGTGTCTGAAATAAAGCTTTTATTATAGTCAGCGCTCCCAATTTGCAGTGAATTCACATAACAGGTCGCTCCAATTTGTGGTCAACACTCCCACCGTGTGGTGATCTGCTGCACTGCAGGCCCGTCCAATTTGTGGTCAACACTCCCACCGTGTGGTGATCTGCTGCACTGCAGGCCCATCCAATTTGTGGTCAACACTCCCACCGTGTGGATTAAGAAAGAATTGCAGATGCTGGAAAAATCAAAGGTTGACAAAAATGCTGGAGTAACTCAGCGGGTGAAGCAGCATCTATGGAGAGAAGGGATAGGTGACGTTTCAGGTCGAGACCCTTCTTCAGACTGAAGTTGGGGTGGGGTGCGGGATAAAGGAAGGAAAAGGCAGAGACAGAAGACTGTGGGAGAGCTGGGAAGGGGAAGGAGGGAGAAACCACTGAAATTGGAGAATGGGAAGATGTAGCCAATGGTGGGATCCCGTTGGAGGTGGTGAAAATGTTGGAGGATTATCTGTTGTATGTGACGGCTGGTAGGGTGGAAGGTGAGGACATGGGGGACTCTGCCCTTGTTACGAGTAGGGGGATGGGGAGTAAGAGCGGAGCTGTGGGATATAGAAGAGACCCTGATAAGAGCCTCATCTATAGTAGAAGAGGGGAACCCCCATTCCCTAAAGAATGAGGACATCTCCGATGCCTTGGTTTGGAACACTTCATCCTGGGCACAGATGTGGCCAGTGTAGTCCAGATAGCCATGGGCGTCAGTGGGTTTGTAGTAGATGTCGGTCAGTAGTCTGTTACCTGTAATAGACAATAGACGCCAGAGTAGGCCATTCGGCTCTTCGAGCCAGCACCGCCATTCAATGTGATCATGGCTGATCATCCCCAATCAGGACCCCGTTCCTGCCTTCTCCCCATATCCCCTGACTCTGCCATTTTTAAGAGCCCTATCTAGCTCTCTCTTGAAAGCTGCCAGAGAACCGGCCTCCACCGCCCTATGAGGCGGAGAATTCCACAGACTCACAACTCACTGTGAGAAAAAGTGTTTCCTCGTCTCCGATCTAAATGGCTTACCCCTTATTCTTAAACTATAGCCCCTGGTTCTGGACTCCTCCGACATCGGGAACATGTTTCCTGCCTCTAGCGTGTCCAAACACCTTAACAATCTTATATGTTTCAATAAGATATCCTCTCATCCTTCTAAACTCCAGAGTGTACAAGCCCAGCCACTCCATTCTCTCAGCATATGACAGTCCCGCCATCCCGGGAATTAATCTGGTGAACCTACGCTGCACTCACTCAATAGCAAGAATGTCCTTCCTCAAATTAGGGGACCAAAACTGCACACAATACTCCAGATATGGTCTCACTTGGGCCCTGTACAACTGCAGAATGACCTCTTTGCTCCTATATTCGATTCCTCTTGTTATAAAGGCCAACATGCCATTCGCTTTCTTCACTGCCTGCTGTACCTGCATGCTTACTTTCATAGACTGATGTACAAGGACCCCCAGATCCCGTTGTACTTCCCCTTTTCCCAACTTCACGCCATTTAGATAATAATCTGCCTTCCTGTTTTTGATACCAAAGTGGATAACCTCACATTTATCCGCATTAAACTTCATCTGCCCACTCCCCCAACCAGTCCAAGTCACCCTGCATTCTCATAACATCCTCCTCACAGTTCACACTGCCACCCAGCTTTGTGTCATCTGCAAATTTGCTAATGTTACTTTGATTCCCATCATCCAAATCATTGATGTATATTGTAAATAGCTGCAGTCCCAGCACCGAGCCTTGCGGTACCCCACTAGTCACTGCCTGCCATTCTGAAAGGGACCCGTTAATCCCTACTCTTTGTTTCCTGTCTGCCAACCACTTTTCTATCCATGTCGGCACTCTACCCCCAATACCATGTGCCCTAATTTTGCCCACTAATCTCCTATGTGGGACCTTATCAAATGCTTTCTGAAAGTCCAGGTACACTACATCCACTGGCTCTCCCTTGTCCATTTTCCTAGTTACATCTTCAAAAAATTCCAGAAGATTAGTCAAGCATGATTTCCCCTTCGTAAATCCATGCTGACTCGGACTGATCCTGTTACTGCTATCCAAATGTTTGGCTATATCATCTTTTATAATGGACTCCAGTATCTTCCGCACCACCGATGTCAGGCTAACTGGTCTATAATCCCCTGTTTTCTCTCTCCCGCCTTTTTTAAAAAGTGGGATAACTTTAGCTATCCTCCAATCCACAGGAACTGATCCTGAGTCTATAGAACATTGGAAAATTATCACCAATGCATCCACGATTTCTAGAGCCACTTCCTTAAGTACCCTGGGATGCAGACCATCAGGCCCTGGGGATTTATCAGCCTTCACTCCCATCAGTCTATCCAACACCATTTCCGGCCTAATGTGGATTTCCTCCAGTTCCCCTGTCACCCCAGATCCTCTGGCCACTACTATATCAGGAAGATTGTTTGTGTCCTCCTTAGTGAAGACAGATCCAAAGTACCTGTTCAACTCATCTGCCATTTCCTTGTTCCCCATAATAAATTCACCTTTTTCGGTCTTCAAGGGTCTAACTTTGGTCTTCACTAATTTTTTCCTCTTCCCATACTTAAAGAAGCTTTTACTATCCTGCTTTATAGTCTTGGCTAGCTTACCTTCGTACCTCATCTTTTCTCCCCGTATTGTCTTTTTGGTTGTACAGTCCATCATCGGCTCTGACCTCCCTTCCATCGAGGGGATCTACCACAGTCGCTGCCTCAAAAAGGCTGGCAGCATCATCAAGGACCCACACCATCCTGGCCACACACTCATCTCCCTACTACCTTCAGGTAGAAGGTACAGGAGCCTGAAGACTGCAACGACCAGGTTCAGGAACAGCTACTTCCCCACAGCCATCAGGCTATTAAACCTGGCTCGGACATAACACTGAACTTTACTAGCCAATACTGTTATTTGCACTTTATCAGTATATTGACCATTGTGTATATATTTATAGAATGCCTTGTAGTAAATGCCTACTATGTTCTGTTGTGCTCAAGCAAAGCAAGAATTTCATTGTCCTACCAGGGACACATGACAATAAACTCACTTGACTTGACTTGACTTGACTTGGTTATCTTCTGTTGTTCTTTAAACATTACCCAATCCTCTTGCTTCCCGCTCATCTTTGCTACGTTGTACTTCTTCGCTTTAATTTTTATACTGTCCCTGACGTCCCTTGTCAGCCATGGTCGTCCCTTTCTCCCCTTGGAATCTTTCTTCCTCTGAGGATTGAACTGATCCGGCACCTTCTGTATTATTCCTAGAAATACCTGCCATTTTTGTTCCAATGTCATCCCTGCTAGTGTATCTTTCCAGTCAACTTTGGCCAGCTCCTCCCTCATGGCCCCATAGTCCCCTTTATTCAACTGCAACACTGCCACCTCCGATCTACTCTTCTCCCTCTCCAATTGCAGATTAAACCTGACCATGTTATGGTCACTGCCTCCTAATGGCTCATTAACCTCGAGGTCCTTTATCAAATTCGGTTCATTACATAACACTAAATCCAGAATTGCCCCACTGCAAACGGTTGTTGGTGGTGGTAACTGCTTTGAAATGCTGCACTGCAGATGGTTGTTGGTGGTGGTAACTGCTTTGAAATGAAGTGGTAGGTAACTGCACTTGAATTCGGTGGCCTTGCACCCTGCTTGAAATGGCATGAAACTGCATTTGAATTTGATGGCCTTGCACGCTGCTTGAAATGGCATGAAACTGCATTTGAATTTGGTGGCCTTGCACCCTGCTTGAAATGGAATTTCAAGGAATAGCCATGAGTCAACTGCTCGCCCACCAGCCGTCAGTGAGCTGCCAGCACATCAGGCTTGAGTGACTGAGCTGTCACCCCAAGAATCCATTTGGCCCACAGCGGAGGGTGATGGCGAGGCGCTGGCCTGGTTCCTGTGGCTTTCTCATATAGGTGTCTTTTTTTTTCAGCAGAGGGCCCATGTTTGTCATTAAACAGGTCAGGGGGTATTCTTGTAACGTTTTTAAAAGCAAACAAATCCTCCTCATGCAGCACATTTATCAGGCTCTCATGCTGTCCAAGCCTGAATCTTCTTTGCAAGAGGGGCTTCATCCACTGAGACCTCTTCTTGTGCTTCCTCTTCACCCTTGTTCTTGCCCATCTGCCTTTAGGCTGCAGAAGCAAAAGGCCTGCTGTAAACAGCAGGAGTTGTATTTTTACTGCCATCGCGGATTAGGTGGCCCAAGTGGGACAGCCCCTTTAGTCAGCCACAGTCGCCTCATTCTTCCCTCAGAATCTTTCTTCATCTTTGGGATGAAAAGTTCCTGCAACTTCCAAATTATTCTCAGAAACTTCTGCCATTGCTGTTCCACAATCATTCTTGCTGGGATCGCCTTGTACTCAACAATAGCCACCTCCTTACTTATGCCTCTGTAGTTACCCTGACTCTACAGTGATGCCGTCACATCTGATTTCATCTTCTCAAACTGCAGGTTGAATTTGATCATATTATGTTACAAATTCCGAGGGGTTCCTTTACCTTAAGCTCTCTAATCAAATCCAGTTCTTGCACAACATCGAATCCAGAATTGCCTTTTCCCTGGTCGGCTCAACCACAAGAAGCCATCTTGCAGGCACACTACAAGTTCCTTCTGTTGGGATCCAGTACCACCCTGATTTTCCCAGGCTACCTGCATATTGAAATTCCCTGTAACACGGCCTTTCTTACATGCTGATTGTATCTCCTGCTGTAATTTGTACTCTTCATCCTGACTCGTGAGCGTCACATCAGTGGTACGGAAGGTATTGACGAGGATTCTTCAAGATAGGATTTACTCCCATTTGGAAGAAAATGGGCTAATTAGTGATAGCCAGCATGGCTTTGTACATGGCTGGTCGTCTTATCAACTTGTTTGAGTGGGACAGGCCCTTAAGAGTGCTAAAGAGCAGAGAGACCATCTCTGCTCATACTATAACTCAGCACTGGGCAGTGTGCCGTGGCAGAACTAAGTCATTTGAGGGTCAGCAGACAACAGGTACACCAGTGCATGAGGAGAACCCACATGCAGACAAGATCAGTGAATGTTATGTTTAGTTTAAATCCTGCTGACTTTGTTTGATTTCAGTTTAAGTGTGGATTTTTATTTTCATTTTTGTGTAAATAATTTCATTGCAGATGTCTGTTCATAAAGTAGTATTTATCATGCATCTGCTGGTCTGATTAGTGTAGGTAGATCTGCAAACAGCCCTTGAATTCATTGCATTGTCTGTTTTATTGTCAGAATGTAGGTTGGTGCTTCATTTGTCTGCTGAATGATCAGAAATACTGGAAAAACTTCTTTGTGTTTCATTTGCTAATTGACATGTACGGTAAGCCCTATTGCCAACCACCGTTGTTTGCTGTGGTGCTCCATTTATCAAGATGTGTAAAAATGGCCTTTATTTATTGAACAAGATGAATAAAGACTGTTTCACATTGACAGTGTGGTTTGTCTTATTTTCTGAGGTTAAATTATTTTACATTTAAAAGGCACAGCAAATGATTGTGAGATGTAAGATGTGAGTAGATCGCATCCTCTATTTGGTGTTTCATGATGAAGGAAATAGTACATTAAAGTCATGATACTATGGAATTATATTAAAATGAACAAACGGTGAGAATCAAATGGATTCTGAAACAGGGAAAAAAACACCATTAACATACAGATAAGAGTCTACATCAAAAGGTAAACTTTACGACAGACCCATGTCTCTCTCTCCCTTCATCCACAGCTGTTTTTGTTTCACGGAGACAGCTGTCTCCATATCCAGATGCCAATGCTGTTAAGGCTGTTACAGCAGGCGGCAGATGTGTGAAAGTGAGTAGGGTTCTCTGGAAAAGAATTAGGAAGTACATGTTAAAAGCTTTTTAGCAGACCATAAAAAGGTGCAGTTGGGTTATTCCAGATTTTACTGTAAACCTTATGAAAATATATTATGTCTTTTCGGGCAAATCATGGACTATTCTTGCATCACATCACTCAAGGAAGATAATTAGTTTAATGGCCTTATGCGGTTGTGAATGAAAATTATTTAAACTACAATCTTTTTTTTAAATATTTTATTTATTAGAAGTAATGTACATTACAGTGATATAAGCCAAAAATAACATAATACATTTCCTGTACCACTTCTTGTTTTAAACTTTAAGAAGGAGAAGAATAGAGAGAGTTAGATAAGATAGTAAGTGCGTGAAAGAGTGATCAGGAGAAACCCGTAGAAACGTAAAGCACAAGAAAGAGTTAAAAAGAAAACCAAAGGAAAAGAAAGAGAAAAATAGAAAACAGATGTAAGAAAGTAAAATAAGATAAAAGGGATGTACCTACTTCATATCTTTACACACCCCTCACCAGGTCCTGAAACCATTTATTTTCACAGTTATGTTGCACCCTATGCTTGTAATAAGTCGATAAATGGAGACCAAGTCTTTTGGAATGGTCTGATTTGCCTGCTAGGAGGAATCTCATGTCTTCCAGGTGTAACATTTCGGACATATTTGAAATCCACATTTTTATCGTTGGTGTGGGAGCGTTTTTCCAGAATTTAAGTATGTTTTTTTGCCATTATTAAGCTGTAATTAAGGAAGCTCTTTTGCAATGAAGTCAGCTCAAAGCTGGCTTCCATTGTTCCAAAAATAATAAATTCTGCGTTTGGTTTCAGTTTTATTTTAAATAATTTTGTAAAAATTTAAAAGATTTAATTCCAAAAAATTTGGATTTTTATACAAAAAACAAAGGAATGTGCTATCGTTGCTTCTTGGGATAGACATTTATCACAGATGGGGGAGACATTTGGAAAACATTTACTTATTTTAGTTTTTGAGTAACATAGTCTATGTAAGGTTTTGAATTAGATTAGAATATGTCTTACATTGATCGAGCATTTGTGCACATATAGCAAGTGTTAGGAGATTGAGAGGGGATCTTATAGAAACGTACAAAATTCTTATGGGGTTGGACAGGCTAGATGCAGGAAGATTGTTCCCGATGTTGGGGAAGTCCAGGACAAGGGGTCACAGCTTAAGGATAAGGGGGAAATCCTTTAAGACCGAGATGAGAAAAAACTTTTTCACACAGAGAGTGGTGAATCTCTGGAACTCTCTGCCACAGAGGGTAGTTGAGGCCAGTTCATTGGCTATATTTAAGAGGGAGTTAGATGTGGCCCTTGTGGCTAAAGGGATCAGGGGGTATGGAGAGAAGGCAGGTACGGGATACTGAGTTGGATGATCAGCCATGATCGTATTGAATGGCGGTGTAGGCTCGAAGGGCCGAATGGCCTACTCCTGCACCTATTGTCTATGTTTCTATGTTTCTAACATCTCCAGAGGGCTCAACGGTGATACCTGGCGTCCCAGTTACACCCCCTCAATTCCGTACCCTCCTGTCGTCATCTTGCAGCCCAATTGTTGTCTCTCCTTTTGATCCAAATCCAATTGCTGCTTTTTTTGCAGAATTTGATAATGATTTGATTGCTTGTTGGAAGGAGTGACTGCTCACCCCCATTTTCTTTAATAGCCTGGTCATAGATGTAGCAACAAATCCCCTGCATCCCACTTCGACAGGTAAAATCTTGGTCTTCCAGCCATCCTGGGAAGCTTCAGTTGCCAGTTCAGAGTACTAGGTCGTTTTCCTCTCATAAGCTTCTTCAACACCATCTTCCCATGGAACTGTCAATTCCACAACGTATGCCAACTTGGCTGTTGTGGACCACAGGACCATGTCTGGCCGAAGTGTTGTAGCCACAATGTCTGGGGGAAACACAAGCCTTTTTTCTGTCCACTTCCATTTTCCAATCCCAAGCAGGCTGCAGAATGCTTGCTTCCATTGATGTTATCTGGTGCTCTGGAGGTTGGCCTGCTGGTACAAATGTTGTGAAGTGGACATTTCCTGCCGATGTTGGTGGGGAAGCATTTGTGATCGTTCGCCTCTGTTCAAGGATTGATGACAGCTGTTTGAGAACTTGGTTATGCCGCCAAGTGTAACGCCCTTGGCCGAGGCTCATAGTGCATCCTGTTAAAATGTGCCTTAGTGATGCAGGTGGTTGGCAAAGGGAGCAAGTGGGGTCTTCTCCGAACCACTGCTTCAGGTTCTGGGGTGAGGGTAGAACATAAGTGGCTCTGATGACAAAACTGAGCCGAGATCCTTCCATTTGCCAGATGTCACGCCAGCTGAGTTTCCTCTTTTCCAGGCTCTTCCAGTTAGTCCATTGGCCCTGCTTGGCCATTGAGACGGCCTTGGCGTGTCGCTCTGCCTCCTCCCGTCTTCTCACCTCCTCCACCACGAGCCGTCTCTTCTGCACTGATGTTGCCTTGTGTCATTGAGGAGCTTTTGGGACGAGCCCGAGCCCGGCTCTCCTGTGTTGGTCTTGACCAACCACATCCTGGAAATGAAGAGCAGACTTAGCACTCTGAACAACTTCAGATGGGGCCCACTTCCTCCCCGTTGCCACACTGGGGGCCGCTGTTCGAATAACAGTATCTTCAGATTCAGTGAGGGTCATGACCAACCTTGCTTTAGTGCATTTGAACTCTTCCACAAGTCCTGCAATGGGTAATTCCAATTTGCCACTCCCGTACAGTCCGACGGCACTTAAGCATCGTGGAAGTCCAAGCCACTGTTTCACATGTGTGCTGAGCATTCTTTCCAGCTTTTCCACTTTGTTGATGGGGATTTCATACATAGTTAAAGGCCACATGATGCTTGGTAGTATGCCAAATTGGAAGCACCACATCTTGAGTTTTCCTGGTAGCAAGGTCTTGTTGATGCGAGCTATGTGCATGATGGTATCCTTTTTCAGTTGTTCAAACTGCTCGGTGTCCTTGAGCTTTGCATCATACCATCGGCCCAAACTCTTCACTGGCATGTCTGAAACAGTTGGAACAGGTATTCCGTCAATATGATATCTTTGATCCTTGACTTGACCTTTGACAATGGAGATGCTTCTGCACTTGCTGGGTTAAATCTTCATCCTTGCCCATGAGGGAGTACAGAGAAGGTTCACCAGACTGATTCCTGGGATGGCAGGACTTTCATATGAGGAAAGACTGGATAAACTCGGCTTGTACACGTTGAAATTCAGAAGACTGAGGGGGGATCTTATAGAAACTTACAAAATTCTTAAGGGGTTGGACAGGCTAGATGCAGGAAGATTATTCCCGATGTTGGGGAAGTCCAGAACTAGGGGTCACAGTTTAAGGATAAGAGGGAAGACTTTTAGGACCGAGATGAGGAAATCATTTTTACACCCAGAGTGGTGAATCTGTGGAATTCTCTGCCACAGAAGGTAGTTGAGGCCAGTTCATTGGCTATATTTAAGAGGGAGTTAGATGTGGCCCTTGTGGCTAAAGGGATCAGGGGGTATGGAGAGAAGGCAGGGATGGGATACTGAGTGGATGATCAGCCAAGATCATATCAAATGGCGGTGCAGGCTCGAAGCGTCGAATGGCCTACTCCTGCACCTATTTTCTATGTTTCTATGTGATGTTTTGATGAAGTTTTTCCCGAAGTCTTTTGGTGCAGGGGATAGTTGTTGTTAGTGTTGTTATATCGTCCATAAAGGCTCGTACCGGTGGCAATCGCTGACCACACTGTAGCCGTTTTCCTCCCACAACCCATTTTGATGCTCTGATAATGAGCTCCATTGCCATAGTGAAGGTCAATGGGGAGATGGTGCACCCCGCCATGATGCCTACTTCCAGTGCTTGCCATGCTGTGGTGAAGTCTGATGTTGTGAGACAAAATTGCAGATCCTGGAAGTAGTTTTGTACCAGATTTGTTATTATTGCAAGCACCTGAAAGAATTCAGAAGCAGTCTACAGTAGCGAATGAGGAACTGATCCATAGGTGTTGGCCAGATCGAGGAACAAGATATGCAGATTCTTTCGTTCTTTCTTGGTAGTCTGGATTTGATGCCATATGATGCTGGTATGTTCAAGGCATCCCGAGAAGCCTGCTATGCCAGCCTTTTGGATTGACGTATCAGTGAAATGGTTTTGTTTCAGATACTTTAAATCTTTTCGCCACCACACTGAAAAAGATCTTGCCCTCTATGTTAAGAAGGTTTATTTGCCGAAACTGTGCGATGGTGGAAGAATTTTTTTCTTTTGGGATCAGGACTCGCCCCGCTCTTCGCCAGGCTTTGGGGATGACTTCCTTTTCCCACGCAACCCTCATGTTCCTCCAGAGGAATTTCAGAATATCGGGGGCATTCTTGTAGACACAATACGGAACACCATTAGGGCCTGGTGCAGAGGCCGTTCTTGCCTTCCTCACTACTTCTTTTACCTCACTCAGCTTGGGAGGGCTGGTGTCAAATTGATGTTGTGGGGGTGAGATTGGTGGGATGTCAGCGGGGACAAAAATCGGTTCATCTTTTAATTCATCAGTGTGGATGGTTCTGATGTGTCCTTCAACCTCCTTTTTTGACGATGATGATATTGCTGGGGTCACGGACAGTGAGGTAGGCTGTCAAAGTATTCAGCAGGATATAGATCAGATGCAGAAATGGGTGTAAAAATGGAGGATGGAGTTTAACCCGAGCATGTGTGAGGTGTT
Source organism: Malacoraja senta (assembly GCA_038087875.1). Taxonomy (NCBI): domain Eukaryota; kingdom Metazoa; phylum Chordata; class Chondrichthyes; order Rajiformes; family Rajidae; genus Malacoraja; species Malacoraja senta. The sequence continues at coordinate 63,409 of JAXLNO010002121.1, read as the reverse complement.
GCACTTTGAGATTTCAGTTTAAGTGTGGATTGTTATTTTCATTTTTGTGTAAATAATTTCATTACAGATGTCTGTTCATAAAGTAGTATTTATCATGCATCTGCTGGTCTGATTATTGTAGGTTGATCTGCAAACATAGCCCTTGAATTCATTGCATTGTCTGTTTTATTGTCAGAATGTAGGCTGGTGCTTCATTTGTCAGCTGAATGATGAGAAATACTGGAAAAACTTCTTTGTGTTTCATTTGCTAATTGACATGTACGGTAAGCCCTATTGCCAACCACCGTTGTTTGCTGTGGTGCTCCATTTATCAAGATGTGTAAAAATGGCCTTTATTTATTGAACAAGATGAATAAAGACTGTTTCACATTCACAGTGTGGTTTGTCTTATTTTCTGAGGTTAAATTATTTTACATTTAAAAGGCACAGCAAATGATTGTGAGATGTAAGATGTGAGTAGATCGCATCCACTATTTGGTGTTTCATGATGAAGGAAATAGTACATTAAAGTCATGATACTATGGAATTATATTAAAATGAACAAACGGTGAGAATCAAATGGATTCTTAAAAAGGTGTTTAACTATCACCCACTACAAAATGAAACAATCTCAAACAGGGAAAAAACACCATTAACATACAGATAAGAGTCTACATCAAAAGGTAAACTTTACGACAGACCCATGTCTCTGAGCCTCTCTCTCTCTCTCTCCCTTCATCCACAGCTGTTTTTGTTTCACGGAGACAGCTGTCTCCATATCCAGATGCCAATGCTGTTAAGGCTGTTACAGCAGGTGCAGATGTGTGAAAGTGAGTAGGGTTCTCTGGAAAAGAAATAGGAAGTACATGTTAAAAGCTTTTTAGCAGACCATAAAAAGGTGCAGTTGGGTTATTCCAGATTTTACTGTAAACTTTATGAAAATATATTATGTCTTTTCTGGCAAATCATGGACTATTCTTGCATCACATCACTCAAGGAAGATAATTAGTTTAATGGCCTTATGCGGTTGTGAATGAAAATTATTTAAACTACAATCTTTTTTTAAAATATTTTATTTATTAGAAGTAATGTACATTACAGTGATATAAGCCAAAAATAACATAATACATTTCCTGTACCACTTCTTGTTTTAAACTTTAAGAAGGAGAAGAATAGAGAGAGTTAGATAAGATAGTAAGTGCGTGAAAGAGTGATCAGGAGAAACCCGTAGAAATGTACTAAGCTGTAATTAAGGAAGCTCTTTTGCAATGAAGTCAGCTCAAAGCTGGCTTCCATTGTTCCAAAAATAATAAATTCTGCGTTTGGTTTCAGTTTTATTTTAAATAATTTTGTAAAAATTTAAAAGATTTAATTCCAAAATTTTTGGATTTTTATACAAAAAACAAAGGAATGTGCTATCGTTGCTTCTTGGGATAGACATTTATCACAGATGGGGGAGACATTTGGAAAACATTTACTTATTTTAGTTTTTGAGTAACATAGTCTATGTAAGGTTTTGAATTGGATTAGAATATGTCTTACATTGATCGAGCATTTGTGCACATATAGCAAGTGTTAGGAGATTGAGAGGGGATCTTATAGAAACGTACAAAATTCTTATGGGGTTGGACAGGCTAGATGCAGGAAGATTGTTCCCGATGTTGGGGAAGTCCAGGACAAGGGGTCACAGCTTAAGGATAAGGGGGAAATCCTTTAAGACCGAGATGAGAAAAAACTTTTTCACACAGAGAGTGGTGAATCTCTGGAACTCTCTGCCACAGAGGGTAGTTGAGGCCAGTTCATTGGCTATATTTAAGAGGGAGTTAGATGTGGCCCTTGTGGCTAAAGGGATCAGGGGGTATGGAGAGAAGGCAGGTACGGGATACTGAGTTGGATGATCAGCCATGATCATATTGAATGGCGGTGCAGGCTCGAAGGGCCGAATGGCCTACTCCTGCACCTATTTTCTATGTATCTATGTATCTATGTTTATCCCAACTCTCTTTCGAGATTTTTATAGCTAGTTCTTGTTCCCTATCTCTTCTAATTTTATCGGATGATGGTATTTCTATATTTAGGATGATATGATACAAGTATGATATTAAATTAGTTGATTCCGCCTTTATATTCATTGCTTCATCTAATAGGTCTGGAGACAAATTTTGATATTCTTGTGTATATTTTTTCAAATAATCACGGATTTGAAAATATTTAAAATACTGATTACTTCTCAGATTGTATTTAAGTTGTAGTTGTTGGAATGATAAAACATTTCCATTTTCATAAATGTCTCCAAACATTTTAATTCCTATTCTTTCCCAATGTGTAAATGATTTATCTATAATGGATGGTTTAAACGACGGATTATTAACTATTGGAGAGAGAATGCGATAGGTTTCTTAATTTTACGGTTAATTTTATTTGTTTCCAAATTCTAATTGTACTATGAATAATTGGATTTTTACTGTATATTGTATTATTCAGTTTTATTGGTGAGAGAAAGATCGCTCCTATATTAAAAGGGGAGCAATCCTCTCTCTCCATTACTATCCAATCCACCCGTTTGGCAGAGTTGTCCAACAGGTGAATCACATTTTTGACATTTGCTGCCCAATAATAATACAAAAAATGAGGGAGTGTTAAACTACAATCTAACACAAAATAACACGCTTTGAATTGTATACCAACACACATTAAATCATTGTGACAATCTCATATGAGAAGTAAAGATATTGAAACCAAGCGATAACAGAAGTAGTTATAATTGAAATGGCATATTTACATTCTCGTGGTAGACGATTGCATTAGTCAAGAGAAGTTTTGTGAACGCCCACACGTTCCCTGTGGGATTGTTGGTTATCACTGTGGCCACACACTCACAGACTTTAAATACATGGTCGTATTGCGGTGTCGTTTCCCTGCGTGCATCACTCATCACTTTTATACCTTTTACAAGGTCAGTGAGCAGAAACATAAGAACCCATGTTAAGAGCACAATGGTGGATGGATGCATTGGCGAATGAGAATTGAAATGTGCTGACTTCTAACTCTATGTACTTACAACAGTCAAGTGGTCTTTAAAACCTCTCCCTTCGTCATCCCCTCCAGGTGTGGTGCCGCCACTTTTGTTCTCCTGCAACATCTGCCTCCTGGAATGCTGGTGGATGGGCCCGGCGAAGAGGTCCCCTTAAGAGGATCATCCACCTCCTCCTCACTGCTCTGTTGTTGATGCTGGAATCATTTTTACAATGTGTCCAGAGCCTCATGACTGTAACTATGACGTGAGGCAACAGACTCATTAACCTCAAGGTCCTTTATCAAATCCGGTTCATTACATAACACTAAATCCAGAATTGCCCCACTGCAAACGGTTGTTGGTGGTGGTAACTGCTTTGAAATGAAGTGGTAGGTAACTGCACTTGAATTCGGTGGCCTTGCATCCTGCTTGAAAGGGCATGAAACTGCACTTGAATTTGGTGGCCTTGCACCCTGCTTGTAATGGCATGAAACTGCATTTGAATTTGGTGGCCTTGCAGCCTGCTTGAAATGGCATGAAACTGCATTTGAATTTGGTGGCCTTGCACCCTGCTTGTAGTGGCATGAAACTGCACTTGAATTTGGTGGCCTTGCACCCTGCTTGAAATGGCATGAAACTGCATTTGAATTTGATGGCCTTGCACCCTGCTTGAAATGGCATGAAACTGCACTTGAATTTGGTGGCCTTGCACCCTGCTTGAAATGGCATGAAACTGCATTTGAATTTGGTGGCCTTGCACCCTGTTTGAAATGGCATGAAACTGCACTTGAATTTGGTGGCCTTGCACCCTGCTTGAAATGGCATGAAACTGCATTTGAATTTGGTGGCCTTGCACCCTGCTTGAAATGGCATGAAACTGCACTTGAATTTGGTGGCCTAGCACCCTGCTTGAAATGGAATTTCAAGGAATAGCCGTGAGTCAACTGCTCGCTCACCAGCCGTGAGTGAGCTGCCAGCACATCAGGCTTGAGTGACTGAGCTGTCACCCCAAGAATCCATTTGGCCCACAGCGGAGGGTGATGGCTAGGCGCAGGCCTGGTTCCTGTGGCTTTCTCATATAGGTGTCTTTTTTTTCAGCAGAGGGCCCATGTTTGTCATTAAACAGGTCAGGGGGTATTCTTGTAATGTTTTTAAAAGCAGACAAATCCTCCTCATGCAGCACATTTAACAGGTTCTCATACTGTCCAAGCCTGAATCTTCTTTGCAAGAGGGGCTTCACCCACTGAAACCTCTTGTGCTTCCTCTTCACCCTTGTTCTTGCCCATCTGCCTTTAGGCTGCAGAATCAAAAGGCCTGCTGCAAACAGCAGGAGTTGTATTGTTACTGCCATCGCAGATTAGGTGGCCCAAGTGGGACAGCCCCTTTAGTCAGCCACAGTCGCCTCATTCTTCCCTCGGAATGTTTCATCCTCTTTGGGATGAAAAGATCCTGCAACCTCCAAATTATTCTCAGAAACTTCTGCCGTTGCTGTTCCACAATCATTCTTGCTTGGATCGCCTTGTACTCAACAATAGCCACCTCCGTACTTATGCCTCTGTAGTTACCTTGACTCTACAATAATGCCGTCACATCTGATTTCATCTTCTTCTCAAACTGCAGGTTGAATTTTATCATATTATGTCACAAATCCCTAGGGGTTCCTTTACCTTAAGCTCCATAATCAAATCCAGTTCTTGCACAACACCGAATCCAGAATTGCCTTTTCCCTGGTCGGCTCAACCACAAGCCACTCTAAGAAGCCATCTCGCAGGCACACTACAAATTCCTTCTCTTGGGATCCAGTACCAGCCTGATTTTCCCAGTCTACCTGCATATTGAAATTCCCTGTAACATGGCCTTTCTTACATGCTGATTGTATCTCCTGCTGTAATTTGTACTCTTCATCCTGACTCGTGAGCGTCACATCAGTGGTACGGAAGGTATTGAAGAGGATTATTCAAGATAGGATTTACTCCCATTTGGAAGAAAATGGGCTAATTAGGGATACCCAGCATGGCTTTGTACATGGCTGGTCGTCTTATTAACTTGTTTGAGTTTCTGAGGATGTGAAGAAGGTGATCGATGAGGGTAGGGTGGTGAATGATGTCTACATGGAATTTAGTAAGGCATGACGGGCTACTGCAGATGATTAAGAAGCACAAGACTTGTTCGTATGGATTTAGAACTGGCTTACAGATGAAGACAGAGGGTTGTGGTGGAAGGACAATAATCAGGCTGGAGGTCTGTGGACAGTGGAATTCTGCAGGGATCTGTGCTGGGACTTCTACTGTTTGTGATTTATATAAATGACTTGTGTGTGAATGTAGAGGGGTTGGTTAGTAAGTTTGAGATGACACTGTAGAGCTAATAGGACTTGATGTTTCAATCCCTGTAATAATTTGGCACTCTTGCTCTTTGCAGTAGGATTGGAGTAGTGAAAGGTAGGGTAGGTACGTCATCGGGGTCATCAGGTGGGCACCCTCCTTCTTTGACGTTTCATTGATAAGCCCACAACAGTGATACCTGGCGTCCCAGTTACACCCCCCGCAATTCCGTACCCACCTGTCTTCATCTTGCAGCTCAATTGTTGTCTCTCCTTTTGATCCAAATCCAATTGCTGCTTTTTTCTGCAGAATTTGATAATGATTTGATTGCTTGTTGGAGGGAGCGACCCCTCACCCCCATTTTCTTTAATAGCCTGGTCATAGATGTAGCAACAAATCCCCTGCATCCCACTTCGACAGGGAAAATCTTGGTCTTCCAGCCATTCTGGGAAGCTTCAGCTGCCAGTTCAGAGTACTAGGTCTTTTTCCTCTCATAAGCTTCTTCAACACCATCTTCCCATGGAACTGTCAATTCCACAACGTATGCCAACTTGGCTGTTGTGGACCACAGGACCATGTCTGGGCGAAGTGTTGTAGCCACAATGTCTAGGGGAAACACAAGCCTTTTTTCTAAGTCCACTTCCATTTTACAATCCCGAGCAGGCTGCAGAATGCTTGCATCCATTGATGTTATCTGGTGCTCTGGAGGTTGGCCTGCTGGTACAAATGTTGTGAAGTGGACATTTCCTGCCGATGTTGGTGGGGAAGCATTTGTGATTGTTCGCCTCTGTTCAAGGATTGATGACAGCTGTTTGAGAACTTGGTTATGCCGCCAAGTGTAACGCCCTTGGCCGAGGCTCATAGTGCATCCTGTTAAAATGTGCCTTAGTGATGCAGGTGCTTGGCAAAGGGAGCAAGTGGGGTCTTCTCCGAACCACTGCTTCAGGTTCTGGGGTGAGGGTAGAACATAAGTGGCTCTGATGACAAAACTGAGCCGAGATCCTTCCATTTGCCAGATGTCACGCCAGCTGAGTTTCCTCTTTTCCAGGCTCTTCCAGTTAGTCCATTGGCCCTGCTTGGCCATTGAGACGGCCTTGGAGTGTCGCTCTGCCTCCTCCCGTCTTCTCACCTCCTCCACCACGAGCCGTCTCTTCTGCACTGATGTTGCCTTGTGCCATTGAGGAGCTTTTGGGACGAGCCCGAGCCCGGCTCTCCCGTGTTGGTCTTGACCAACCACATCCCGGAAATGAAGAGCAGACTTAGCACTCTGAGCGGCTTCAGATGGGGCCCACTTCCTCCCCGTTGCCACACTGGGGGCCGCTGTTCGAATAACAGTATCTTCAGATTCAGTGAGGGTCATGACCAACCTTGCTTTAGTGCATTTGAACTCTTCCACAAGTCCTGCAATGGGTAATTCCAATTTGCCACTCCCATACAGTCCGACAACACTTAAGCATCGTGGAAGTCCAAGCCACTGTTTCACATGTGTGCTGAGCATTCTTTCCAGCTTTTCCACTTTGTTGATGGGGATTTCATACATAGTTAAAGGCCACATGATTCTTGGTAGTATGCCAAATTGGAAGCACCACAGCTTGAGTTTTCCTGGTAGCAAGGTCTTGTTGATGCGAGCTATGTGCATGATGGTATCCTTTTTCAGTTGTTCAAACTGCTCGGTGTCCTTGAGCTTTGCATCATACCATCGGCCCAAACTCTTCACTGGCATTTCTGAAACAGTTGGAACAGGTATTCGGTCAATATGATATCTTTGATCCTTGACTTGACCTTTGACAATGGAGATGCTTCTGCACTTGCTGGGTTTAATCTTCATCCTTGCCCATGTGATGTTTTGATGAAGTTTTTCCAGAAGTCTCTTGGTGCAGGGGATAGTTGTTGTTAGTGTTGTTATATCGTCCATAAAGGCTCGTACCGGTGGCAATCGCTGACCACACTGTAGCCGTTTTCCTCCCACGACCCATTTTGATGCTCTGATAATGAGCTCCATTGCCATAGTGAAGGTCAATGGGGAGATGGTGCACCCCGCCATGATGCCTACTTCCAGTGCTTGCCACGCTGTGGTGAAGTCTGATGTTGTGAGACAAAATTGCAGATCCTGGAAGTAGTTTTTTACCAGATTTGTTATTATTGCAAGTACCTGAAAGAATTCAGAAGCAGTCTACAGTAGCGAATGAGGAACTGATCCATAGGTGTTGGCCAGATCGTGGAACAAGACATGCAGATTCTTTCGTTCTTTCTTATCAGTCTGGATTTGATGCCATATGATGCTGGTATGTTCAAGGCATCCCGAGAAGCCTGCTATGCCAGCCTTTTGGATTGACGTATAAGTGAAATGGTTTTGTTTCAGATACTTTAAGTCTTTTCGCCACCACACTGAAAAAGATCTTGCCCTCTATGTTAACATAGAAACATAGAAACATAGAAAATAGATACAGGAGTAGGCCATTCGGCCCTTCGAGCCTGCACCGCCATTCAATATGATCATGGCTGATCATCCACTCAGTATCATGTACCTGCCTTCTCTCCGTACCCCCTGATCCCTTTAGCCACAAGGGCCACATCTAACTCCCTCTTAAATATGGCCAATGAACTGGCCTCAACTACCTTCTGTGGCAGAGAGTTCCACAGATTCACCACCCTCTGTGTGAAAAAAGTTTTTCTCATCTCGGTCCTAAAAGATTTCCTCCTTATCCTTAAGCTGTGACCCCTTGTCTTGGACTTCCCCAACATCGGGAACAATCTTCCTGCATCTAACCTGTTCAACCCCTTAAGAATTTTGTAAGTTTCTATAAGATCCCCCCTCAATCTTCTAAATTCTAGCGAGTACAAGCCGAGTCTATCCAGTCTTTCTTCATATGAAAGTCCTGACATCCCAGGAATCAGTCTGGTGAACCTTCTCTGCACTCCCTCTATGGGAAGAATGTCTTTCCTCAGATTTGGAGACCAAAACTGTACGCAATACTCCAGGTGTGGTCTCACCAAGACCCTGTACAACTGCAGTAGAACCTCCCTGCTCCTATACTCAAATCCTTTTGCTATGAAAGGTTTATTAAGAAGGTTTATTTGCCGAAACTGTGCGATGGTGGAATAATTTTTTTCTTTTGGGATTGGGCCTCGCCCCGCTCTTCGCCAGGCTTTGGGGATGACTTCCTTTTCCCACGCAACCCTCATGTTTCTCCAGAGGAATTTCAGAATATCTGGGGCATTCTTGTAAACACAATACGGAACACCATTAGGGCCTGGTGCAGAGGCCGTTCTTGCCTTCCTCACTACTTCTTTTACCTCACTCAGCTTGGGAGGGCTGGTGTCAAATTGATGTTGTGGGGGTGAGATTGGTGGGATGTCAGCGGGGACAAAAATCGGTTCATCTTTTAACATCAGTGTGGATGGTTCTGATGTGTCCTCCAACCTCCTTTTTTGACGATGATGATATTGCTGGGGTCACGGACAGTGAGGTAGGCAATGGCCATAACAGTGTAGATGTACAGAGGGATCTTGGGGTCCAAGTCCATAACACAAGTAGCCATGCAGGACAGTGACTTGGTGGACATTCAAACAGGGAGCATAACACCAGGTGTGTGGAGGAGTGGTGTATACGACGTGACTTTGGTGTCACTGCAGCGTTTTCCAGGTAACACGGGGACTAAGATTGCAAAAGAGCCGAGAGACCATCTCTGCTCATACTATAAGTCAGCACTGGGCAGTGTGCCGTGGCAGAACTAAGTCATTTGAGGGACAGCAGACAACAGGTACACCAGTGCATGAGGAGAACCCACATGCAGACAAGATCAGTGAATGTTATGTTTAGTTTAAATCCTGCTGACTTTGTTTGATTTCAGTTTAAGTGTGGATTTTTATTTTCATTTTTGTGTAAATAATTTCATTGCAGATGTCTGTTCATAACATAGTATTTGTCATGCATCTGCTGGTCTGATTAGTGTAGGTAGAACTGCAAAACATAGCCCTTGAATTCATTGCATTGTCTGTTTTATTGTCAGAATGTAGGCTGGTGCTTCATTTGTCAGCTGAATGATAAGAAATACTGGAAAAACTTCTTTGTGTTTCATTTGCTAATTGACATGTACGGTAAGCCCTATTGCAAACCACCGTTGTTTGCTGTGGTGCTCCATTTATCAAGATGTGTAAAAATGGCCTTTATTTATTGAACAAGATGAATAAAAACTTTCACATTCACAGTGTGGTTTGTCTTATTTTCTGAGGTTAAATTATTTTACATTTAAAAGGCACAGCAAATGATTGTGAGATACCATATAACCATATAACCATAACAGCACGGAAACAGGCCATCTCGGCCCTTCAAGTCCGTGCCGAACATTAAAAAAAAAATTGTTGTTATGAATGCTAACATATGTAAGATGTAAGATGTGAGTAGATCGCATCCTCTATTTGGTGTTTCATGATGAAGGAAATGGTACATTAAAGTCATGATACTATGGAATTATATTAAAATGAACAAAAGGTGAGAATCAAATGGATACTTAAGGTGTTTAACTATCACCCACTACAAAATGTGGGAGTAAGCAAACAAAAACGAAAACAATCTCAAACAGGGAAAAAACGGCATTAACATACAAATAAGAATCTACATCAAAAGATAAACTTTATTACAGACCCATGTCTCTGAGCCTCTCTCTCTCTCCCTTCATCCACAGCTGTTTCTGTTCGACGGAGACAGCCATCTCCATATGTGAAAGTGAGTAGGGTTCTCTGGAAAAGAATTAGGAAGTCCATGTTAAAAGCTTTTTAGCAGACCATAAAAAGGTGCAGTTGGGTTATTCCAGATTTTACTGTAAACTTTATGAAAATGTATTATCTTTTAGGGCAAATCATGGACTATTCTTGCATCACATCACTCAAGGAAGATAATTAGTTTAATGGCCTTATGCGGTTGTGAATGAAAATTATATAAACTACAATCTAACACAAAATAATATGCTTTGAATTGTATAATGTGGATAAATGTGAGGTTATCCACTTTGGTGGCAAAAACAGGAAAGTAGACTATTATCTGAATGGTGGCCGATTAGGAAAAGCGGAGATGCAACGAGACCTGGGTGTCATGGTACACCAGTCATTGAAAGTGGGCATGCAGGTGCAGCAGGCAGTGAAGAAAGCGAATGGTATGTTAGCATTCATAGCAAAAGTATTTGAGTATAGGAGCAGGGAGGTTCTACTGCAGTTGTACAGGGTCTTGGTGAGACCACACCTGGAGTATTGCGTACAGTTTTGGTCTCCTAATCTGAGGAAAGACATTCTTGCCATAGAGGGAGTACAGAGAAGGTTCACCAGACTGATTCTTGGGATGTCAGGACTTTCATATGAAGAAAGACTGGATAGACTTGGCTTGTACTCGCTATAATTTAGAAGATTGAGGGGGATCTTATAGAAACTTACAAAATTCTTAAGGGGTTGGACAGGCTAGATGCAGGAAGATTGTTCCCGATGTTGGGGAAGTCGAGAACACGGATTCACAGTTAAAGGATAAGGGGGAAATCTTTTAGGACCGAGATGAGAAAAACATTTTTCACACAGAGTGGTGAATCTCTGGAATTCTCTGCCACAGAAGGTATTTGTGGAGAGAAGGCAGGTACAGGATACTGAGTTGGATGATCAGCCATGATCATATTGAATGGCGGTGCAGGCTCAAAGGGCCGAATGGCCTGCTCCTGCACCTATTGTCTATGTTTCCATGTTTCTAACATCTCCAGAGGGCTCAACGGTGATACCTGGCGTCCCAGTTACACCCCCCGCAATTCCGTACCCACCTGTCTTCATCTTGCAGCCCAATTGTTGTCTCTCCTTTTGATCCAAATCCAATTGCTGATTTTTTCTGCAGAATTTGATAATGATTTGATTCCTTGTTGGAGGAAGCAACCCCTCACCCCCATTTTCTTTAATAGCCTGGTCTTAGATGTAGCAACAAATCCCCTGCATCCCACTTCGACAGGGAAAATCTTGGTCTTCCAGCCATTCTGGGAAGCTTCAGTTGCCAGTTCAGAGTACTAAGTCTTTTTCTTCTCATATGCTTCTTCAACACCATCTTCCCATGGAACTGTCAATTCCACAACGTATGCCAACTTGGCTGTTGTGGACCACAGGTCCATGTCTGGCCGAAGTGTTGTAGCCACAATGTCTGGGGGAAACACAAGCCTTTTTTCTAAGTCCACTTCCATTTTCCAATCCCAAGCAGGCTGCAGAATGTTTGCATCCATTGATGTTATCTGGTGCTCTGGAGGTTGGCCTGCTGGTACAAATGTTGTGAAGTGGACATATCCTGCCGATGTTGGTGGGGAAGCATTTGTGTTCGTTCGCCTCTGTTCAAGGAATGATGACAGCTGTTTGAGAACTTGGTTATGATGCCAAGTGTTACGCCCTTGGCCGAGGCTCATAGTGCATCCTGTTAAAATGTGCCTTAGTGATGCAGGTGCTTGGCAAAGGGAGCAAGTGGGGTCTTCTCCGAACCACTGCTTCAGGTTCTGGGGTGAGGGTAGAACATGTCGCACTGATGACAAAACTGAGCCGAGATCCTTCCATTTGCCAGATGTCACGCCAGCTGAGTTTCCTCTTTTCCAGGCTCTTCCAGTTAGTCCATTGGCCCTGCTTGGCCATTGAGATGGCCTTGGTGTGTCGCTCTGCCTCCTCCCGTCTTCTCACCTCCTCCACCACAAGCCGTCTCTTCTGCACTGATGTTGCCTTGTGCCATTGAGGAGCTTTTGGGACGAGCCCGAGCCGGGCTCTCCCGTGTTGGTCTTGACCAACCACATCCCGGAAATGAAGAGCAGACTTAGCACTCTGAACAACTTCAGATGGGGCCCACTTCCTCCCCGTTGCCACACTGGGGGCCGCTGTTCGAATAACAGTATCTTCAGATTCAGTGAGGGTCATGACCAACCTTGCTTTAGTGCATTTTAACTCTTCCACAAGTCCAGCAATGGGTAATTCCAATTTGCCACTCCCATACAGTCCGACAGCACTTAAGCATTGTGGAAGTCCAAGCCACTGTTTCACATGTGTGCTGAGCATTCTTTCCAGCTTTCCACTTTGTTGATGGGGATTTCATACATAGTTAAAGGCCACATGATTCTAGGTAGTATGCCAAATTGGAAGCACCACAGCTTGAGGTTTCCTGGTAGCAAGGTCTTGTTGATGCGAGCTATGTGCATGATGTTATCCTTTTTCAGTTGTTCAAACTGCTCGGTGTCCTTGAGCTTTGCATCATACCATTGGCCCAAACTCTTCACTGGCATTTCTGAAACAGTTGGAACAGGTATTCCGTCAATATGATATCTTTGATCCTTGACTTGACCTTTGACAATGGAGATGCTTCTGCACTTGCCTGGTTTAATCTTCATCCTTGCCCATGTGATGTTTTGATGAAGTTTTTCCAGAAGTCTCTTGGTGCAGGGGATAGTTGTTGTTTGTGTTGCTATATCGTCCATAAAGGCTCGTACCGGTGGCAATCGCTGACCACACTGTAGCTGTTTTCCTCCCACAACCCATTTTGATGCTCTGATAATGAGCTCCATTGCCATAGTGAAGGTCAATGGGGAGATGGTGCACCCCGCCATGATGCCTACTTCCAGTGCTTGCCACACTGTGGTGAAGTCTGATGTTGTGAGACAAAATTGCAGATCCTGGAAGTAGTTGTTTTACCAGATTTGTTATTATTGCAGGCACCTGAAAGAATTCAGAAGCAGTCTACAGTAGCGAATGAGGAACTGATCCATAGGTGTTGGCCAGATTGTGGAACAAGACATGCAGATTCTTTCGTTCTTTCTTGGTAGTCTGGATTTGATGCCATATGATGCTGGTATATTCAAGGCATCCCGAGAAGCCTGCTATGCCAGCCTTTTGGATTGACGTATCAGTGAAATGGTTTTGTTTCAGATACTTTAAGTCTTTTCGCCACCACACTGAAAAAGATCTTGCCCTCTATGTTAAGAAGGTTTATTTGCCGAAACTGTGTGATGGTGGAAGAATGTTTTTCTTTTGGGATCAGGACTCGCCCCGCTCTTCGCCAGGCTTTGGGGATGACTTCCTTTTCCCACGCAACCCTCATGTTCCTCCAGAGGAATTTCAGAATATCTGGTGCATTCTTGTAGACACAATACGGAACACCATTAGGGCCTGGTGCAGAGGCCGTTCTTGCCTTCCTCACTACATCTTTTACCTCACTCAGCTTGGGAGGGCTGGTGTCAAATTGATGTTGTGGGGGTGAGATTGGTGGGATGTCAGCGGGGACAAAAATCGGTTCATCTTTTAACATCAGTGTGGATGGTTCTGATGTGTCCTTCAACCTCCTTTTTTGACGATGATGATATTGCTGGGGTCACGGACAATGAGGTAGGCAATGGCCATAACAGTGTAGATGTACAGAGGGATCTTGGGGTCCAAGTCCATAACACAAGTAGCCATGCAGGACAGTGACTTGGTGGACAGTCAAACAGGGAGCATAACACCAGGTGTGTGGAGGAGTGGTGTATGCGACGTGACTTTGGTGTCACTGCAGCGTTTTCCAGGTAACACGGGGACTAAGATTGCAAAAGAGCAGAGAGACCATCTCTGCTCATACTATAACTCCGCTCTGGGCAGTGTGCCATGGCAGAACTAAGTCATTTGAGGGACAGCAGACAACAGGTACACCAGTGCATGAGGAGAACCCACATGCAGACAAGATCAGTGAATGTTATGTTTACTTTAAATCCTGCTGAATTTGTTTGATTTCAGTTTAAGTGTGGATTTTTATTTTCATTTTTGTGTCAATAATTTCATTGCAGATGTCTGTTCATAAAGTAGTATTTATCATGCATCTGCTGGTCTGATTAGTGTAGGTAGATCTGCAAACATAGCCCTTGAATTCATTGCATTGTCTGTTTTATTGTCAGAATGTAGGCTGGTGCTTCATTTGTCAGCTGAATGATAAGAAATGCTGGAAAAATTTCTTTGTGTTTCATTTGCTAATTGACATGTACAGTAAGCCCTATTGCAAACCACCGTTGTTTGCTGTGGTGCTCCATTTATCAAGATGTGTAAAAATGGCCTTTATTTATTGAACAAGAATAAAGACTGTTTCACATTCACAGTGCGGTTTGTCTTATTTTCTGAGGTTAAATTATTTTACATTTAAAAAGGCACAGCAAATGATTGTGAGATGTAAGATGTGAGTAGATCGCATCCTCTATTTGGTGTTTCATGATGAAGGAAATAGTACATTAATGTCATGATACTATGGAATTATATTAAAATGAACAAACGGTGAGAATCAAATGGATTCTTAAGGTGTTTAACTATCACCCACTACATAATGTGGGAGTTTGCAAATAAAATGAAAACAATCTCAAACAGGGAAAAAACACCATTAACATACAAATAAGAATCTACATCAAAAGATAAACTTTACTACAGACCCATGTCTCTGAGCCTCTCTCTCTCCCTTCATCCAAAGTTGTTTCTGTTTCACGGAGACAGCCGTCTCCATATCCAGAAGCCAATGCTGTTAAGGCTGTTACAGCAGGTGCAGATGTGTGAAAGTGAGTAGAGTTCTCTGGAAAAGAATTAGGAAGTACATGTTAAAAGCTTTTTAGCAGACCATAAAAAGGTGCAGTTGGGTTATTCCAGATTTTACTGTAAACTTTATGAAAATGTATTATCTTTTCGGGCAAATCATGGACTATTCTTGCATCACATCACTCAAGGAAGATAATTAATTAAATGGCCTTATGCGGTTGTGAATGAAAGTTATTTAAACTACAATCTAACACAAAATAATATGCTTTCAATTGTATAATGTGGATAAATGTGAGGTTATCCACTTTGGTGGCAAAAACAGGAAAGTAGACTATTATCTGAATGGTGGCCGATTAGGAAATGGGGAGATGCAACGAGACCTGGGTGTCATGGTACACCAGTCATTGAAAGTGGGCATGGAGGTGCAGCAGGCAGTGAAGAAAACGAATGGTATGTTAGCATTCATAGCAAAAGTATTTGAGTATAGGAGCAGGGAGGTTCTACTGCAGTTGTACAGGGTCTTGGTGAGACCACACCTGGAGTATTGCGTACAGTTTTGGTCTCCTAATCTGAGGAAAGACATTCTTGCCATAGAGGGAGTACAGAGAAGGTTCACCAGACTGATTCTTGGGATGGCAGGACTTTCATATGAAGAAAGACTGGATTGACTTGGCTTGTACTCGCTATAATTTAGAAGATTGAGGGCAGATCTTATAGAAACTTACAAAATTCTTAAGGGGTTGGACAGGCTAGATGCAGGAAGATTGTTCCCGATGTTGGGGAAGTCCAGAACAAGGAGTCACAGTTTAAGGATAAGGGGGAAATCTTTTAGGACCGAGATGAGAAAAACATTTTTCACACAGAGAGTGGTGAATCTCTGGAATTCTCTGCCACAGAAGGTATTTGAGGCCAGTTCATTGGCTATATTTAAGAGGGAGTTAGATGTGGCCCTTGTGGCTAAAGGTATCAGGGGGTATGGAGAGAAGGCAGGTACAGGATACTGAGTTGGATGATCAGCCATGATCATATTGAATGGCGATGCAGGCTCGAAGGGCCGAATGGCCTACTCCTGCACCTATTGTCTATGTTTCTATGTTTCTATGTTTCTAACATCTCCAGAGGGCTCAACGGTGATACCTGGCGTCCCAGTTACACCCCCTCAATTCCGTACCCTCCTGTCTTCATCTTGCAGCCCAATTGTTGTCTCTCCTTTTGATCCAAATCCAATTGCTGATTTTTTCTGCAGAATTTGATAATGATTTGATTGCTTGTTGGAGGGAGCGACCCCTCACCCCCATTTTCTTTAATAGCCTGGTCATAGATGTAGCAACAAATCCCCTGCATCCCACTTCGACAGGGAAAATCTTGGTCTTCCAGCCATTCTGGGAAGCTTCAGCTGCCAGTTCAGAGTACTAGGTCTTTTTCCTCTCATAAGCTTCTTCAACACCATCTTCCCATGGAACTGTCAATTCCACAACGTATGCCAACTTGGCTGTTGTGGACCACAGGACCATGTCTGGCCGAAGTGTTGTAGCCACAATGTCTGGGGGAAACACACGCCTTTCTTCTAAGTCCACTTCCATTTTCCAATCCCAAGCAGGCTGCAGAATGCTTGCATCCATTGATGTTATCTGGTGCTCTGGAGGTTGGCCTGCTGGTACAAATGTTGTGAAGTGGACATTTCCTGCCGATGTTGGTGGGGAAGCATTTATGATCGTTCGCCTCTGTTCAAGGATTGATGCCAGCTGTTTGAGAACTTGGTTATGATGCCAAGTGTAACGCCCTTGGCCGAGGCTCATAGTGCATCCTGTTAAAATGTGCCTTAGTGATGCAGGTGCTTGGCAAAGGGAGCAAGTGGGGTCTTCTCCGAACCACTGCTTCAGGTTCTGGGGTGAGGGTAGAACATAAGTGGCTCTGATGACAAAACTGAGCCGAGATCCTTCCATTTGCCAGATGTCACGCCAGCTGAGTTTCCTCTTTTCCAGGCTCTTCCAGTTAGTCCATTGGCCCTGCTTGGCCATTGAGACGGCCTTGGAGTGTCGCTCTGCCTCCTCCCGTCTTCTCACCTCCTCCACCACGAGCCGTCTCTTCTGCACTGATGTTGCCTTGTGCCATTGAGGAGCTTTTGGGACGAGCCCGAGCCCGGCTCTCCCGTGTTGGTCTTGACCAACCACATCCCGGAAATGAAGAGCAGACTTAGCACTCTGAGCGGCTTCAGATGGGGCCCACTTCCTCCCCGTTGCCACACTGGGGGCCGCTGTTCGAATAACAGTATCTTCAGATTCAGTGAGGGTCATGACCAACCTTGCTTTAGTGCATTTGAACTCTTCCACAAGTCCTGCAATGGGTAATTCCAATTTGCCACTCCCGTACAGTCCGACACCACTTAAGCATCGTGGAAGTCCAAGCCACTGTTTCACATGTGTGCTGAGCATTCTTTCCAGCTTTTCCACTTTGTTGATGGGGATTTCATACATAGTTAAAGGCCACATGATTCTTGGTAGAATGCCAAATTGGAAGCACCACAGCTTGAGTTTTCCTGGTAGCAAGGTCTTGTTGATGCGAGCTATGTGCATGATGGTAACCTTTTTCAGTTGTTCAAACTGCTCGGTGTCCTTCAGCTTTGCATCATACCATCGGCCCAAACTCTTCACTGGCATTTCTGAAACAGTTGGAACAGGTATTCCGTCAATATGATATCTTTGATCCTTGACTTGACCTTTGACAATGGAGATGCTTCTGTACTTGCTGGGTTAAATCTTCATCCTTGCCCATGTGATGTTTTGATGAAGTTTTTCCAGAAGTCTCTTGGTGCAGGGGATAGTTGTTGTTAGTGTTGTTATATCATCCATAAAGGCTCGTACCGGTGGCAATCGCTGACCACACTGTAGCCGTTTTCCTCCCACAACCCATTTTGATGCTCTGACAATGAGCTCCATTGCCATAGTGAAGGTCAATGGGGAGATGGTGCACCCCGCCATGATGCCTACTTCCAGTGCTTGCCACGCTGTGGTGAAGTCTGATGTTGTGAGACAAAATTGCAGATCCTGGAAGTAGTTTTTTACCAGATTTGTTATTATTGCAAGCACATGAAAGAATTCAGAAGCAGTCTACAGTAGTGAATGAGGAACTGATCCATAGGTGTTGGCCAGATCGTGGAACAAGACATGCAAATTCTTTCGTTCGTTCTTATCAGTCTGGATTTGATGCCATATGATACATAGATACATAGATACATAGAAAATAGGAGCAGGAGTAGGCCATTCTGCCCTTCGAGCCTGCACCGCCATTCAATATGATCATGGCTGATCATCCAACTCAGTATCCCGTACCTGCCTTCTCTCCATACCCCCTGATCCCTTTAGCCACAAGGGCCACATCTAACTCCCTCTTAAATATAGCCAATGAACTGGCCTCAACTACCCTCTGTGGCAGAGAGTTCCAGAGATTCACCACTCTCTGTGTGAAAAAGTTTTTCCTCATCTCGGTCTTAAAGGATTTCCCCCTTATCCTTAAGCTGTGACCCCTTGTCCTGGACTTCCCCAACATCGGGAACAATCTTCCTGCATCTAGCCTGTCCAACCCCATAAGAATTTTGTACGTTTCTATAAGATCCCCTCTCAATCTCCTAAATTCTAGCGAGTATTAGCCAAGTCTATCCAGTCTTTCTTCATATGAAAGTCCTGACATCCCAGGAATCAGTCTGGTGAACCTTCTCTGCACTCCCTCTATGGCTATAATGTCCTTCCTCAGATTTGGAGACCAAAACTGTACGCAATACTCCAGGTGTGGTCTCACCAGGACCCTGTACAACTGCAGTAGAACCTCCCTGCTCCTATACTCAAATCCTCTTGCTATGAAGGCCAACATACCATTCGCTTTCTTCACTGCCTGCTGCACCTGCATGCCTACTTTCAATGACTGGTGTACCATGACACCCAGGTCTCGCTGCACCTCCCCATTTCCTAATCGGCCACCATTTAGATAATAGTCTGCCTTCCCGTTTTTGCCACCAAAGTGGATAACCTCACATTTATCCACATTATACTGCATCTGCCAAACATTTGCCCACTCACCCAGCCTATCCAAGTCACCTTGCAGTCTCCTAGCATCCTCCTCACAGCTAACACTGCCCCCCAGCTTAGTGTCATCCGCAAACTTGGAGATGTTGCTTTCAATTCCCTCGTCCAGATCATTAATATAAATTGTAAATAGCTGGGGTCCCAGCACTGAGCCTTGCGGTACCCCACTAGTCACTGCCTGCCATTGTGAAAAGGACCCGTTTACTCCTACTCTTTGCTTCCTGTTTGCCAGCCAGTTCTCTATCCACATCAATACTGAACCCCCAATACCGTGTGATTTAAGTTTGTATCCTAATCTCTTATGTGGTACCTTGTCGAAAGCCTTCTGAAAGTCCAGATACAACACATCCACTGGTTCTCCCCTATCCACTCTACTAGTTACATCCTCGAAAAATTCTATAAGATTCGTCAGACACGATTTACCTTTCGTAAATCCATGCTGACTTTGTCCAATGATTTCACCACTTTCCAAATGTGCTGCTATCATATCTTTAATAACTGACTCTAGCAGTTTCCCCACTACCGATGTTAGACTAACTGGTCTGTAATTCCACGTTTTCTCTCTCCCTCCCTTCTTAAAAAGTGGGGTTACGTTCTGGTATGTGGGGTTGAACTGGTATGTTCAAGGCATCCCGAGAAACCTGCTATGCCAGCCTTTTGGATTGACGTATAAGTGAAATGGTTTTGTTTCAGATACTTTAAATCTTTTCGCCACCACACTGACAAAGATCTTGCCCTCTAGAATAATAATGGATGGGATTTATATAGCGCCTTTTAATACTCAAGGCGCTTTACATCGCATTATTCATTAAAAATGGCCTTTATTTATTGAACAAGATGAATAAAGACTGTTTCACATTCACAGTGCGGTTTGTCTTATTTTCTGAGGTTAAATTATTTTACATTTAAAAGGCACAGCAAATGATTGTGAGATGTAAGATGTGAGTAGATCGCATCCTCTATTTGGTGTTTCATGATGAAGGAAATAGTACATTAAAGTCATGATACTATGGAATTATACTAAAATGAACAAACGGTGAGAATCAAATGGATTCTTAAGGTGTTTAACTATCACCCACTACAAAATGTGGGAGTTTGCAAATAAAACGAAAACAATCTCAAACAGGGAAAAAACACCATTAACATACAGATAAGAGTCTACATCAAAAGATAAACTTTATTACAGACCCATGTCTCTGAGCCTCACTCTCTCTCTACCTCCCTTCATCCACAGCTATTTCTGTTCGACGGAGACAACCATCTCCGTATGTGAAAGTGGGTAGGGTTCTCTGGAAAAGAATTAGGAAGTACATGTTAAAAGCTTTTTAGCAGACCATAAAAAGGTGCAGTTGGGTTATTCCAGATTTTACTGTAAACTTTATGAAAATGTATTATCTTTTAGGGCAAATCATGGACTATTCTTGCATCACATCACTCAAGCAAGATAATTAATTAAATGGCCTTATGCGGTTGTGAATGAAAGTTATTTAAACTACAATCTAACACAAAATAATATGCTTTCAATTGTATAATGTGGATAAATGTGAGGTTATCCACTTTGGTGGCAAAAACAGGAAAGTAGACTATTATCTGAATGGTGGCCGATTAGGAAATGGGGAGATGCAACGAGACCTGGGTGTCATGGTACACCAGTCATTGAAAGTGGGCATGGAGGTGCAGCAGGCAGTGAAGAAAACGAATGGTATGTTAGCATTCATAGCAAAAGTATTTGAGTATAGGAGCAGGGAGGTTCTACTGCAGTTGTACAGGGTCTTGGTGAGACCACACCTGGAGTATTGCGTACAGTTTTGGTCTCCTAATCTGAGGAAAGACATTCTTGCCATAGAGGGAGTACAGAGAAGGTTCACCAGACTGATTCTTGGGATGGCAGGACTTTCATATGAAGAAAGACTGGATTGACTTGGCTTGTACTCGCTATAATTTAGAAGATTGAGGGCAGATCTTATAGAAACTTACAAAATTCTTAAGGGGTTGGACAGGCTAGATGCAGGAAGATTGTTCCCGATGTTGGGGAAGTCCAGAACAAGGAGTCACAGTTTAAGGATAAGGGGGAAATCTTTTAGGACCGAGATGAGAAAAACATTTTTCACACAGAGAGTGGTGAATCTCTGGAATTCTCTGCCACAGAAGGTATTTGAGGCCAGTTCATTGGCTATATTTAAGAGGGAGTTAGATGTGGCCCTTGTGGCTAAAGGTATCAGGGGGTATGGAGAGAAGGCAGGTACAGGATACTGAGTTGGATGATCAGCCATGATCATATTGAATGGCGATGCAGGCTCGAAGGGCCGAATGGCCTACTCCTGCACCTATTGTCTATGTTTCTATGTTTCTATGTTTCTAACATCTCCAGAGGGCTCAACGGTGATACCTGGCGTCCCAGTTACACCCCCTCAATTCCGTACCCTCCTGTCTTCATCTTGCAGCCCAATTGTTGTCTCTCCTTTTGATCCAAATCCAATTGCTGATTTTTTCTGCAGAATTTGATAATGATTTGATTGCTTGTTGGAGGGAGCGACCCCTCACCCCCATTTTCTTTAATAGCCTGGTCATAGATGTAGCAACAAATCCCCTGCATCCCACTTCGACAGGGAAAATCTTGGTCTTCCAGCCATTCTGGGAAGCTTCAGCTGCCAGTTCAGAGTACTAGGTCTTTTTCCTCTCATAAGCTTCTTCAACACCATCTTCCCATGGAACTGTCAATTCCACAACGTATGCCAACTTGGCTGTTGTGGACCACAGGACCATGTCTGGCCGAAGTGTTGTAGCCACAATGTCTGGGGGAAACACACGCCTTTCTTCTAAGTCCACTTCCATTTTCCAATCCCAAGCAGGCTGCAGAATGCTTGCATCCATTGATGTTATCTGGTGCTCTGGAGGTTGGCCTGCTGGTACAAATGTTGTGAAGTGGACATTTCCTGCCGATGTTGGTGGGGAAGCATTTGTGATCGTTCGCCTCTGTTCAAGGATTGATGCCAGCTGTTTGAGAACTTGGTTATGCCGCCAAGTGTAACGCCCTTGGCCGAGGCTCATAGTGCATCCTGTTAAAATGTGCCTTAGTGATGCAGGTGCTTGGCAAAGGGAGCAAGTGGGGTCTTCTCTGATCCACTGCTTCAGGTTCTGGGATGAGGGTAGAACATAAGTGGCTCTGATGACAAAACTGAGCCGAGATCCTTCCATTTGCCAGATGTCACGCCAGCTGAGTTTCCTCTTTTCCAGGCTCTTCCAGTTAGTCCATTGGCCCTGCTTAGCCATTGAGACAGCCTTGGTGTGTCGCTCTGCTTCCTCCCGTCTTCTCACCTCCTCCACCACAAGCCGTCTCTTCTGCACTGATGTTGCCTTGTGCCATTGAGGAGATTTTGGGACGAGCCCGAGCCCGGCTCTCCCATGTTGGTCTTGACCAACCACATCCCGGAAATGAAGAGCAGACTTAGCACTCTGAGCGGCTTCAGATGGGGCCCACTTCCTCCCCGTTGCCACACTGGGGGCCGCTGTTCGAATAACAGTATCTTCAGATTCAGTGAGGGTCATGACCAACCTTGCTTTAGTGCATTTGAACTCTTCCACAAGTCCTGCAATGGGTAATTCCAATTTGCCACTCCCGTACAGTCCGACACCACTTAAGCATCGTGGAAGTCCAAGCCACTGTTTCACATGTGTGCTGAGCATTCTTTCCAGCTTTCCCACTTTGTTGATGGGGATTTCATACATAGTTAAAGGCCACATGATTCTTGGTAGTATCCCAAATTGGAAGCACCACAGCTTGAGTTTTCCTGGTAGCAAGGTCTTGTTGATGCGAGCTATGTGCATGATGGTGTCCTTTTTCAGTTGTTCAAACTGCTCGGTGTCCTTCAGCTTTGTATCATACCATCGGCCCAAACTCTTCACTGGCATTTCTGAAACAGTTGGAACAGGTATTCCGACAATATGATATCTTTGATCCTTGACTTGACCTTTGACAATTGAGATGCTTCTGTACTTGCTGGGTTTAATCTTCATCCTTTCCCATGTGATGTTTTGATGAAGTTTTTCCAGAAGTCTCTTGGTGCAGGGGATAGTTGTTGTTAGTGTTGTTATATCATCCATAAAGGCTCGTACCGGTGGCAATCGCTGACCACACTGTAGCCGTTTTCCTCCCACAACCCATTTTGATGCTCTGATAATGAGCTCCATTGCCATAGTGAAGGTCAATGGGGAGATGGTGCACCCCGCCATGATGCCTACTTCCAGTGCTTGCCATGCTGTGGTGAAGTCTGATGTTGTGAGACAAAATTGCAGATCCTGGAAGTAGTTTTTTACCAGATTTGTTATTATTGCAGGCACCTGAAAGAATTCAGAAGCAGTCTACAGTAGCGAATGAGGAACTGATCCATAGGTGTTGGCCAGATCGTGGAACAAGACATGCAGATTCTTTCGTTCTTTCTTGGCAGTCTGGATTTGATGCCATATGATGCTGGTATGTTCAAGGCATCCCGGGAAGCCTGCTATGCCAGCCTTTTGGATTGACGTATCAGTGAAATGGTTTTGTTTCAGATAACTTTTCGCCACCACACTGAAAAAGATCTTGCCCTCTATGTTAACATACAAACATAGAAACATAGAAAATAGGTACAGGTGTAGGCCATTCGGCCCTTTGAGCCTGCACCGCCATTCAATATGATCATGGCTGATCATCCAACTCAGTATCATGTACCTGCCTTCTCTCCATACCCCCTGATCCCTTTAGCCACAAGGGCCACATCTAACTCCCTCTTAAATATAGCCAATGAACTGGCCTCAACTACCTTCTGTGGCAGAGAGTTCCACAGATTCACCACACTCTGTGTGAATTTTTTTTTTCTCATCTCGGTCCTAAAAGATTTCCCCCTTATCCTTAAGCTGTGACTCCTTGTCCTGGACTTCCCCAACATCTGGAACAATCTTCCTGCATCTAGCCTGTCCAACCCCTTAAGAATTTTGTACGTTTCTATAAGATCCCCCCTCAATCTTCTAAATTCTAGCGAGTACAAGCCGAGTCTATCCAGTCTTTCTTCATATGAAAGTCCTGACATCCCAGGAATCAGTCTGGTGAACCTTCTCTGTACTCCCTCTATGGTCTCCTCAGATTTGGAGACCAAAACTGTACGCAATACTCCAGGTGTGTTCTCACCAAGACCCTGTACAACTGCAGTAGAACCTCCCTGCTCCTATACTCAAATCCTTTTGCTATGAAAGGTTTATTAAGAAGGTTTATTTGCCGAAACTGTGCGATGGTGGAAGAATTTTTTTCTTTTGGGATCGGGCCTCGCCCCGCTCTTCGCCAGGCTTTGGGGTTGACTTCCTTTTCCCACGCAACCCTCATGTTCCTCCAGAGGAATTTCAGAATATCTGGGGCATTCTTGTAGACACAATACGGAACACCATTAGGGCCTGGTGCAGAGGCCGTTCTTGCCTTCCTCACTACATCTTTTACCTCACTCAGCTTGGGAGGGCTGGTGTCAAATTGATGTTGTGGGGGTGAGATTGGTGGGATGTCAGCGGGGACAAAAATCGGTTCATCTTTTAACATCAGTGTGGATGGTTCTGATGTGTCCTTCAACCTCCTTTTTTGACGATGATGATATTGCTGGGGTCACGGACAGTGAGGTAGGCAATGGCCATAAGAGTGTAGATGTACAGAGGGATCTTGGGGTCCAAGTCCATAACACAAGTAGCCATGCAGGACAGTGACTTGGTGGACATTCAAACAGGGAGCATAACACCAGGTGTGTGGAGGAGTGGTGTATACGACGTGACTTTGGTGTCACTGCAGCGTTTTCCAGGTAACACGGGGACCAAGATTGCAAAAGAGCTGAGAGACCATCTCTGCTCATACTATAACTCAGCACTGGGCAGTGTGCCGTGGCAGAACTAAGTCATTTGAGGGACAGCAGACAACAGGTACACCAGTGCATGAGGAGAACCCACATGCAGACAAGATCAGTGAATGTTATGTTTACTTTAAATCCTGCTGAATTTGTTTGATTTCAGTAAGTGTGGATTTTTATTTTCATTTTTGTGTCAATAATTTCATTGCAGATGTCTGTTCATAAAGTAGTATTTATCATGCATCTGCTGGTCTGATTAGTGTAGGTAGATCTGCAAACATAGCCCTTGAATTCATTGCATTGTCTGTTTTATTGTCAGAATGTAGGCTGGTGCTTCATTTGTCAGCTGAATGATAAGAAATACTGGAAAAACTGCTTTGTGTTTCATTTGCTAATTGAATGTACGGTAAGCCCTATTGCAAACCACCGTTGTTTGATGTGGTGCTCCATTTATCAAGATGTGTAAAAATGGCCTTTATTTATTGAACAAGATGAATAAAGACTGTTTCACATTCACAGTGCGGTTTGTCTTATTTTCTGAGGTTAAATTATTTTACATTTAAAAGGCACAGCAAATGATTGTGAGATGTAAGATGTGAGTAGATCGCATCCTCTATTTGGTGTTTCATGATGAAGGAAATAGTACATTAAAGTCATGATACTATGGAATTATATTAAAATGAACAAACGGTGAGAATCAAATGGATTCTTAAGGTGTTTAACTATCACCCACTACAAAATGTGGGAGTTTGCAAATAAAACGAAAACAATCTCAAACAGGGAAAAAACACCATTAACATACAAATAAGAATCTACATCAAAAGATAAACTTTACTACAGACCCATGTCTCTGAGCCTCTCTCTCTCTCCCTTCATCCAAAGCTGTTTCTGTTTCACGGAGACAGCCATCTCCATATCCAGAAGCCAATGCAGATAAGGCTGTTACAGCAGGTGCAGATGTGTGAAAGTGAGTAGGGTTCTCTGGAAAAGAATTAGGAAGTACATGTTAAAAGCTTTTTAGCAGACCATAAAAAGGTGCAGTTGGGTTATTCCAGATTTTACTGTAAACTTTATGAAAATGTATTATCTTTTCGGGCAAATCATGGACTATTCTTGCATCACATCACTCAAGGAAGATAATTAGTTTAATGGCCTTATGCGGTTGTGAATGAAAATTATTTAAACTACAATCTTTTTTTAAAATATTTTATTTATTAGAAGTAATGTACATTACAGTGATATAAGCCAAAAATAACATAATACATTTCCTGTACCACTTCTTGTTTTAAACTTTAAGAAGGAGAAGAATAGAGAGAGTTAGATAAGATAGTAAGTGCGTGAAAGAGTGATCAGGAGAAACCCGTAGAAACGTCAAACACGAGAAAGAGTTAAAACGAAAACCAAAGGAAAAGAAAGAGAAAAATAGAAAACAGAAGATATAAGAAAGTAAAATAAGATAAAAGGGATGTACCTACTTCATATCTTTACACACCCCTCACCAGGTCCTGAAACCAGTTATTTTACACTTCATATCTTTACACAACCCCTCACCAGGTCCTGAAACCAGTTATTTTACACTTCATATCTTTACACAACCCCTCACCAGGTCCTCAAACTATTTATTTTACACTTCATATCTTTACACACCCCTCACCAGGTCCTGAAACCAGTTATTTTACACTTCATATCTTTACACAACCCCTCACCAGGTCCTGAAACCAGTTATTTTACACTTCATATCTTTACACACCCCTCACCAGGTCCTGAAACCATTTATTTTACACTTCATATCTTTACACACCCCTCACCAGGTCCTGAAACCATTTATTTTCAAAGTTATGTTGCACCCTATGCTTGTAATAAGTCGATAAATGGAGACCAAATCTTTTGGAATGGTCTGATTTGCCTCCTCGGAGGAATCTCATGTCTTCCAGGTGTAACATTTCGGACATATTTGAAATCCACATTTTTATTGTTGGTGTGGGAGCGTTTTTCCAGAATTTAAGTATGTTTTTTTGCCATTAATAAGCCGTAATTAAGGAAACTCTTTTGGAACGAAGTCAGCTCAAAGCTGGCTTCCATTGTTCCAAAAATAATCAATTCTGCGTTCGGTTTCAGTTTTATTTTAAATAAATTTGTTAAAATTTCAAAGATTTCATTCCAAAATGTTTGAACTTTTATACAAAAAACAAAGGAATGTGCTATAGTTGCTTCTTGGGATAGACATTTATCACAGATGGGGGAGACATTTGGAAAACATTTACTTATTTTAGTTTTTGAGTAATATAGTCTGTGTAAGGTTTTGAATTGGATTAGAATATGTCTTACATTGATCGAGCATTTGTGCACATATAGCAAGTGTTTATCCCAACTCTCTTTCGAGATTTTTATAGCTAGTTCTTGTTCCCAAGCTCTGATAATTCTATCGGATGATGGTATTTCTATATTTAGGATGATATTATACAATTATGATATTAAATTAGTTGATTCCGCCTTTATATTCATTGCTTCGTCTAATAGGTCTGGAGACAAATTTTGATATTCTTGTGTATATTTTTTCAAATAATCACGGATTTGAAAATATTTAAAATATTGATTACTTCTCAGATTGTATTTAAGTTGTAGTTGTTGGAATGATAAAAAATTCCATTTTCATACATGTCTCCAAACGTTTTAATTCCTATTCTTTCCCAATGTGTAAATGATTTATCTATAATGGATGGTTTAAACGATGGATTATTAACCAAGGGAGAGAGAAGCGATTTCTTAATTTTAGGGTTAATTTTATTTGTTTCCAAATTCTAATTGTATTATGAATAATTGGATTTTTACTGTATATTGTATTATTCAGTTTTATTGGTGAGAGAAAGATCGCTCCTATATTAAAAGGGGAGCAATCCTCTCTCTCCATTACTATCCAATCCACCCGTTGGGCAGAGTTGTCCAACAGGTGAATCACATTTTTGACATTTGCTGCCCAATAATAATACAAAAAATTAGGGAGTGTTAAACTACAATCTAACACAAAATAATACGCTTTGAATTGTATACCAACACACATTAAATCATTGTGACAATCTCATATGAGAAGTAAAGATATTGAAGCCAAGCGATAACAGAAGTAGTTATAATTGAAATGGCATATTTACATTCTCGTGGTAGATGATTGCATTAGTCAAGAGAAGTTTTGTGAACACCCACACATTCCCTGTGGGATTGTTGGTTATCACTGAGGCCACACACTCACAGACTTTAAATACATGGTCGTATTGCGGTGTCGTTTCCCTGCGTGCATCACTCATCACTTTTATACCTTTTACAAGGTCAGTGAGCTGAAACATAAGAACCCATGTTAAGAGCGCAATGGTGGATGGATGGATACATTGGCGAATGAGAATTGAAATGTGCTGCCTTCTAACTCTATGTACTTACAACAGTCAAGTGGTCTTTAAAACATCTCCCTTCGTCATCCCCTCCAGGTGTGGTGCCGCCACTGTTGCTCTCCTGCAACATCTGCCTCCTGGAATGCTGGTGGATGGGCCCGGCGAAGAGGTCCCCTCCAGAGGATCATCCACCTCCTGCTCACTGCTCTGTTGTTGATGCTGGAATCATTTTTACAATGTGTCCAGAGCCTCATGACTGTAACTATGACGTGAGGCAACAGAGGGGATGCGAGGATGGTTTGCTGCCTGCCAGGTGCCAGGATCCAGGATGTCACGGACAGAGTGGAGAAAATCCTCAAGAGCGAAGGTGAACAGCCGGAAGTTGTAGTGCATGTTGGCACTAACGAGGTCGGAAAGAAGGGGATGAATATTCTGAAGCGTGACTTTAGAGAGCTCAGAAAAATGCTGAAAAGCAGGACTTCCAGGGTGGTTATCTCCGGTTTGCTTCCAGTTCCTCGTGCTGGCGAGAGCAGGAACTGGGAGATACGGGACCTGAATGCATGGCTGGGGAACTTGTACAGGGGGCAGGGATTTAGATTTTAGACCACTGGGATCTGTTTTGGAGAAGGGGGAACTGTACAAAAGGAACGGATTGCACCTTAACAGGTGGGGGACCGGCATTCTGGCAGGCAGGTTTGCCACTGCTACACAGGTGGTTTAAAACTAAATAAGGGGGGGGGGGTGTCAAATGGGATAGTCGATGATGGAGTTAAAGGGAAAGGGAGTAAGGAGATAGTTAATGACCCCAGAATTAATGGGAAAGGAAGCTCACAAAGGGATAGGAGAGTATGGCCAAGTGTAGTAGGGATCGATGTGAAAGGTGACATGCGTAAGGAATTAAAAGTATTATATATGAATGTGCGAAGTATAAGAAGTAAAGTAGATGAGCTTGAGGCTTAGTTAGAGGTTGGTAGATATGACATTGTAGGGATTACCGAGACGTGGCTGCAGGAGGATCGGGCCTGGGAACTTAATATTCAGGGTTATACATCCTATAGAAAGGACAGGCAGGTGGGCAGAGGAGGGGAGGGGGGGGTAGCTCTGCTGGTGAGGGATGGAAGTCAGTCCCTTGTGAGGGAAGACATAGGGACTGATGAGGTAGAGTCACTGTGGATTGAGTTGAGGAATTGTAAAGGCAAGAAGACACTAGTTGGTGTTATTTACAGACCCCCCAAATAGTAGCCTGGATGTAGGGTGTAAGTTGCAGCAGGAGTTAAAACTGGCATGTAACAAAGCTAATGCCACTGTGGTGATGGGGGATTTCAATATGCAGGTAGACTGGGAAAATGAGGTTGGTCCAGGTGTATTTGAGTGCCAGATGGAAGTTAGTGGTGAAATGGATGAAGTCAGTGTGGGTGCAGGAGGTGGCACCAATGTAGTCGTCGATGTAGCGGAGGTAGAGGTCGGGGATGGGCCCCTGGTACGTCTCGAGCAAGGATTGTTCGACGTACCCTACAAAGAGGCAGGCGTAGCTGGGGCCCATACGTGTGCCCATAGCTACGCCTTGTATTTGGAGTTGATGAAGTCGGTGATGGTGCTAGAGATAGTGGCCTGGTGCTTGTCAGTGGGGTCATGGTCCAGGGGTAAGTAGGAGGAGGTGTCCGAGAGTTGGCGCGTGGCCTCAGCCTTGTAGAGATCGACGCGCCAGACTACCATGGGACCTCCCTTGTCGGTGGGTTTGATCAGCCTGTCTGGGTTGTTGCGGAGTGAGTCGATGGCTGTACGTTCAGGGGGGGAGAGGTTGGAGTGAGACAGGGGAGTGGAGAAGTTGAGGCGGTTGATGTCCCGCTGGCAGTTTTGAATAAAAAGGTCTAAAGCCGGAAGGCCATGAGGGGGGGTCCAAGAGGAGTGGGGTCCGTTGGAGATGGGAAAAGGGGTCAACAATAGGGGGCGAGGACTCCTTCCCATGGAAGAACGCAGTGAGGCGGAGGCGACGGTAGAAGAGCTCCAAGTCTGGTGGGCGTGGAACTCATTGAGCTAATGGAATGTTGGCCTTCATAACAAGAGGACTTCAGTATAGGAGTAGAGAGGTTCTTCTGCAGTTGTATAGGGCTCTGGTGAGAACACATCAGGAGTATTGTGCACAGTTTTGGTCTCCTAATTTGAGGAAGGACATCCTTGTGATTGAGGCAGTACAGCGTAGGTTCACGAGATTGATCCCCGGGATGGCGGGACGGTCATATGAGGAAAGATTGAAAAAACTAGGCTTGTATTCACTGGAGTTTAGAAGGATGAGGGATTATCTTATAGAAACTTATAAAATTATAAGAGGACTGGACAAGCTAGATGCAGGAAAAATGTTCCCAATGTTGGGCGAGTCCAGAACCAGGGGCCACAGTCTTAGAATAAAGGGGAGGCCATTTAAGACTGAGGTGAGAAGAAACTTTTTCACCCAGAAAGTTGTGAATTTGTGGAATTCCCTGCCACAGAGGGCAGTGGAGGCCAAAACACTGGATGGATTTAAGAGAGAGTTAGATAGAGGTCTAGGGGCTAGTGAAGTCAAGGGATATGGGGAGAAGGCAGGCACGGGTTATTGATTGTGGACGATCAGCCATGATCACAATGAATGGTGGTGCTGGCTCAAAGGGACGAATAGCCTCCTCCTGCACCTATTTGCTATGTTTCTGCGTTTCTTAATAAACAGACATGCACTTGCAAGCCATTGAGGCCTTTGCAATTGAAGCCCTGTTTTAATTGCCTGCATTCTGCATATTTAATGTGGTCCTTCTTGAAGATAGGATTCACAGTTCAAAACAAACAGCGGACAAACAATACATGAGTTAATTGCCTGTCCTCATGCATATTTACTCTTTGGGCTTTTGGAGACAGGATTCAACCGTCAAACACATAACGTGTGAAAGTTTTCTGCAACCTTACGTTTCCAGCTGCAAACCAAGTACAAACGTTTTATTTAATGCAAAATAAAGACCACATCAGTGAGACTGTCAATTATATTTTTGAAAAGGGAGGGAGAGGGAAAACGGGGAATTACAGACCAGTTAGTCTAACATCGGTAGTGGGATAACTGCAAGAGTCAGTTATTAAAGATGGGATAGCAGCACATTTGGAAAGTGGTGAAATCATTGGACAAAGTCAGCATGGATTTATGAAAGGTAAATCATGTCTGACGAATCTTATAGAATTTTTCGAGGATGTAACTAGTAGCGTGGATAAGGGAGAACCAGTCCAGGAGGATCGGGCCTGGGAACTTGATATTCAGGGTTATACATCCTATAGAAAGGACAAGGTACACAAAAATGCTGGAGAAACTCAGCGGGTGCAGCAGCATCTATGGAGCGAAGGAAATAGGTAACGTTTCGGGCCTATAGAAAGGACAGGCAGGTGGGCAGAGGAGGGGGGGTAGCTCTGCTGGTGAGGGAGGGAATTCAGTCCCTTGCGAGGGAAGACATAGGGACTGACGAGGTAGAGTCACTGTGGATTGAGTTGAGGAATTGTAAAGGCAAGAAGACACTAATTGGTGTTATTTACAGACCCCCAAATAGTAGCCCGGATGTAGGGTGTAAGTTGCAGCAGGAGTTAAAACTGGCATGTAACAGAGGTAATGTCACTGTGGTGATGGGGGATTTCAAATGCAGGTTGACTGGGAAAATCAGGTTGGTTCAGGACCCCAAGAAAGAGAGTTTGTAGAATGCCTCCGAGATGGATTCTTAGAGCAGCTTGTAATGGAGCCGACCAGAGAAAAGGCAATTCTGGATTTAGTGTTGTCCAATGAACCAGATATGATAAGAGAACTCGAGGTAAAGGAACCGCTTGGAGGTAGTGATCATAATATGATTCGTTTTAATCTGCAAATTGAGAAGGAGAACGTTAAATCGGAAGTGTCAGTGATGCAGTTGAACAAAGGGGACTATGAAGGCATGAGAGGGGAGCTGGCCAAAGTAGACTGGAAAGGGATCCTAGCAGGAATGATGGTGGAACAGCAATGGCAGGAATTTCTGGGCATAATCCGAAGACACAGGATCATTTCATTCCAAAAAGGAAGAAAGATTCTAAGGGGAGTAGGAGGCAACCGTGGCTGACAAGAGAAGTTAGGGATAGAATAAAACTAAAAGAAAAGATGTATAACACAGCAAAGAGTAGCCGGAAGCCAGAGGATTGGGAAACTTTCATAGGACAACAGAAGGAAACAAAACGGGCAATACGGGCTGAAAAGATGAGGTACGAAGGGAAGCTGGCCAGGAATATAAAGAAGGACAGTAAAAGCTTCTTTAGATATGTTAAGGGAAAAAGAGTAGCAAAGTCAAATGTAGGTCCCTTGAAGGCAGACACGGGTGAAATTATTATGGGCAACAAGGAAATGGCAGAAGAGTTGAATAGGTACTTCGGATCCGTGTTCACTAAGGAAGACACAAACAATCTCCCAGATGCACTGGAGGACAGAGGATCTAAGGGGGTAGAGGAACTGAAAGAAATTGTCATTAGGCAAGAAATAGTATTGGGTAGGCTAATGGGACTGAAGGATGATAAATCCCCTGGGCCTGATGGTCTGCATCCCAGGGTCCTCAGGGAGGTGGCTCTAGAAATATTGGACGCATTGGTGATCATTTTCCAATGTTCAATAGATTCAGGAACAGTTCCTGTGGATTGGAGGATAGCTAATGTTATCCCACTTTTCAAGAAAGGAGCGAGAGAGAAAACATGGAATTACAGACCAGTTAGCCTGACTTCGGTGGTGGGAAAGATGCTGGAGTCAATTATTAAAGTGGTAATAATGGGGCATTTGGATAGCAGTAAAAGGATTAGTCCAAGTCAACATGGATTTATGAAAGGGAAATCATGCTTGACCAATCTTCTGGAATTGTTTGAGGATGTGACAAGCAAAATGGATGAAGGGGAGCCAGTGGATGTAGTGTATCTTGACTTTCAGAAAGCCTTTGATAAGGTCCCGCATGCAAGACTGGTGACTAAAATTAGAGCAGATGGTATTGGGGATAGGGTCTTGACATGGATAGAAAATTGGTTGGCAGACCGGAAGCAAAGAGTAGGAGTGAACAGGTCCTTTTCAGAATGGCAGGCAGTGGCGAGTGGAGTGCCGCAAGGCTTGGTGTTGGGGCCGCAACTGTTTACCATATATATTAATGATTTGGAAGAGGGAATTAGGAGCAACACTAGCAAGTTGGGTGGCAGTGTGAACTGTGATGAGGATGTTAGGAGGTTGCAGGATGACCTGGACAGGTTGAGTGAGTGGGCAGATGCGTGGCAGATGCAGTATAATATAGATAAATGTGAGGTTATCCACTTTGGCGGCAAAAACAAGGGGGCAGATTATTATCTCAATGAGGTTAGGTTAGGAAAGGCGGAGGTACAGCGAGACCTGGGTGTCCTTGTACACCGGTCACTGAAAGTTGGCGTGCAGGTACAGCAGGCAGTGAAGAAAGCTAATGGAATGTAGACAGAAGTGCTGGAGAAACTCAGCGGGTGCAGCAGCATCTATGGTGCGAAGGAAATAGGCAATGTTTCGGGCCGAAACCCTTCTTCAGATGGATGTAGGATGGGGGTGGAGGGGGGGGGGGGTTGGGGAGAAGAAAGGAGAAAGGAAGAGGAGGAGCCCGAGGGCTGAGTGAGAGCTGAGAAGGGGAGGAGACAGCAAGGGCTACCGGATATTGGAGAAGTCAATGTTCATGCCACTATGGTGCAAACTGCCCAAGCGGAATATGAGGTGCTGCTCCTCCAATTTCCGGTGGTCCTCACTCTGGCCATGGAGGAGGCCCAGGACAGAAAGGTCAGATTCGAAATGGGAGGGGGAGTTGAAGTGCTGAGCCACCGGGAGGTCAGGTTGGTTAATGCGAACCGAGCGGAGGTGTTCGGCGAAACGATCGCCAACCCTCCGCTTGGTCTCACCGATGTAGATCAGCTGACATCTAGAGCAGCGGATGCAATAGATGAGGTTGGATGAGATGCAGGTGAACCTCTGCCGCACCTGGAACGACTGCTTGGGTCCTTGGATGGAGTCGAGGGGGGAAGTGAAGGGACAAGTGTTGCATCTCTTGCGGTTGCAAGGGATAGTGCCCGGAGAGGGGGTAGTACGGGAGGGAAGGGAAGAATTTACCAGGGAGTTACGGAGGGAGCGGTCTCTGCAGAAAGCAGACAGGGGGGGAGATGGGAATATGTGGCCAGTGGTGGGGTCACGTTGGAGGTGGTGAAAATGTCGGAGGACTATTTGTTGTATGTGACGGCTAGTGGGGTGAAAGGTGAGGACTAGGGGGACTCTGCCCTTGTTACGAGTGGGGGGATGGGGAGAGAGAGCAGTGTTACGGGGTATAGAAGAGACCCTGGTGAGAGCCTCATATAGTAGGGGTGGGGAACCCCCGTTCCCTGAAGAATGAGGACATCTCCGATGCCCTGGTGTGGAACACCTCATCCTGGGAGCAGATGCGGCGTAGACTGAGGAATTGGGAATAGGGGATGGAGTCGTTACAGGAAGCAGGGTGGGAAGAAGTGTAGTCTAGATAGCCATAGGGAGTGAGTGGGTTTGTAGTGGATGTCGGTCAAAAGTCTTTCACAGCGATGGAGATAGTGAGGTCACGAAATGGTAGGGAAGTGTCGGAAATGGTCCAGGTGTATTTGAGTGCCAGATGGAAGTTAGTGGTGAAATGGATGAAGTCAGTGTGGGTGCAGGAGGTAGCACCAATGCAGTCGTCAATGTAGTGGAGGTAGAAGTCGGGATGGGGCCCTGGTACGTATAGAACAAGGATTGTTCGACGTACCCTACAAAGAGACAGGCGTAGCTGGGGGCCATGCGCGTGCCCATAGCTACGCCTTGTATTTGGAGGAAATGGGAGGAGTCAAAAGAGAAGTTATTAAGGGTAAGGACCAGCTCCGCTAGGCGGAGGAGAGTATCTGTAGACGGGGATTGGTTGGTTCTCCGGTCGAGGAAGAACCGGAGGGCTTTGAGACCATCTTGGTGGGGGATGGAGTTGTAGAGTGACTGGACGTCCATGGTGAAGATGAGGGGATGGGGCCTAGAGATGGAATGCCCGGAGAAGACGGGAGAGTGTCTTGAGGTGTCTTGAACATAGGTAGGGAGGGATTTAACCAGGGGGGATAGGATGGAGTCGAGGTATGTGGAAATGAGTTCGGTGGGGCACGTTACAGGCAGAGACAATGGGTCTACCAGGACAGTCAGGTTTGTGATTTTGGGGAGAGGTAAAATCGGGCCGTGCGGGGCTGGGGAACGATGAGGTTGGAGGCTCGGGGGGGCAGGGAGTTGGAGTTGATGAAGTCAGTTAGACTTCATCAACTGTGCTGGAGATAGTGGCCTGGTGCTCGTCAGTGGGGTCATGGTCCAGGGGTAAGTAGAAGTTGGCGCGTGGCCTCAGCTTTGTAGAGATCGACGCGCCAGACTACCATGGCACCTCCTTGTCGGTGGGTTTGATCAGCCTGTCTGGGTTGTTGCGGAGTGAGTCGATGGCTGTACTTCAGGGGGGGAGAGGTTAGAGTGAGACAGGGGAGTGGAAGAGTTGAGGGGGTTGATGTCCCGCTGGCAGTTTTGAATAAAATGGTCTAAAGCCGGAAGGCCATGAGGGGGGGTCCAAGAGGGAGGGGGTCCGTGGAGACGGGGAAAAGGGATCACAATAGGGGGCGAGGACTCCTTCCCATGGAAGAACGCAGTGAGGCGGAGGCGACGGTAGAAGAGCTCCAAGTTGATGGGCGCGGAACTCATTGAGCTAATGGAATGTTGGCCTTCATAACAAGAGGACTTCAGTATAGGAGTAAAGAGGTTCTTCTCAGTTGTAAGAGGCTCTGGTGGAGACCACATCTGGAGTATTGTGTACAGTTTTGGTCTCCTAATTTGAGGAAGGACATCCTTGTGATTGAGGCAGTGCAGCGTAGGTTCACAAGATTGATCCTGGGATGGCGGGACGGTCATATGAGGAAAGATTGAAAAGACTAGGCTTATATTCACTGGAGTTTAGATGGATGAGGGATTATCTTATAGAAACTTATAAAATTATAAAAGGACTGGACAAGCTAGATTTAGGAAAAATGTTCCCAATGTTGGGCGAGTCCAGAACCAGGGGCCACAGTCTTAGATTAAAGGGGAGGCCATTTAAGACTGAGGTGAGAAGAAACCTTTTCACCCAGAGAGTTGTGAATTTGTGGAATTCCCTGCCACAGAGGGCAGTGGAGGCCAAATACACTGGATGGATTTAAGAGAGAGTTTAGATAGAGCTCTAGGGGCTGGTGGAGTCAAGGGATAAGGGGAGAAGGCAGGCACGGGTTATTGATTGGGGACGATCAGCCATGATCACAATGAATGGTGGTGCTGGCTCAAAGGTATGAATGGCCTCCTCCTGCACCTATTTTCTATGTTTCTGCGTTTCTTAATAAACAGACATGCACTTACAAGCCATGAGGCCTTTGCAATGAAGCCTGTTTTAATGCCTGCATTCTGCATATTTAATGTGGTCCTTCTTGAAGATAGGATTCACAGTTCAAAACAAACAGCGGACAAACAATACATGAGTTAATTGCCTGTCCTCATGCATATTTACTGTTTGGGCTTTTGAGACAGGATTCAACAGTCAAACACATGACGTGTGAAAGTTGTCTGCAAACTTACGTTTCCAGCTGCAAACCAAATACAAACGTTTTATTTAATGCAAAATAAAGACCTTTCACATCAGTGAGACTGTCAATTTTATTTTTGAAAAGGGAGGGAGAGGGAAAACGGGGAATTAAAGACCAGTTAGTCTAACATCAGTAGTGGGAAAAATGCTAGAGTCAGTTATTAAAGATGGGATAGCAGCACATTTGGAAAGTGGTGAAATCATTGGACAAAGTCAGCATGGATTTATGAAAAGTAAATCATGTCTGACGAATCTTATAGAATTTTTCGAAGGATAGAAACATAGAAACATAGAAAATAGGTGCAGGAGTAGGCCATTCGGCCCTTCGAGCCTGCACCGCCATTCAATATGATCATGGCTGATCATCCCACTCAGTATCCTGTACCTGCTTTCTCTCCATACCCCTGATCCCTTTAGCCACAAGGGCCACATCTAACTCCCTCTTAAATATAGCCAATGAACTGGCCTCAACTACATTCTGTGGCAGAGAGTTCCAGAGATTCACCACTCTCTGTGTAAAAAATGTTTTTCTCATCTCAGTCCTAAAAGATTTCCCCTTTATCCTTAAACTGTGACCCCTTGTTCTGGACTTCCCCAACATCGGGAACAATCTTCCTGCATCTAGCCTGTCCAACCCCTTAAGAATTTTGTAAATTTCTATAAGATCCCCCCTCAGTCTTCTAAATTCTATCGAGTACAAGCCGAGTCTATCCAGTCTTTCCTCATATGAAAGTCCTGACATCCCAGGAATCAGTCTGTTGAACCTTATCTGTACTCCCTCTATGGCAAGAATGTCCTTCCTCAGATTAGGAGACCAAAACTGTTTCTATGTTGGGCTGATGATGCCCCAATATATCAGAATGCACTCACATGTGCACCCTGGATAAACATAGAAACATAGAAACATAGAAAATGGGTGCAGGAGGAGGCCATTCGGCCCTTCTAGCCAGCACCGCCATTCATTGTGATCATGGCTGATCGTCCCATCAATAACCCGTGCCTGCCTTCTCCCCATATCCCTTGACTCCACCAGCCCCTAGAGCTCTATCTAACTCTCTCTGAGCCAAATCACCCAGGCATGTACACACACAGGCACAGACACATACATACCCACACATACACACAGACAGATACATATACACACAGACACATACATATCCACACATACACACAGACAGATACATATACACACATACACACATGTACGTACACACATACACACAGACAGATACATATACATACATACACACATGTACGTACACACATACACACAGACAGATACATATACACACATGTACGTACACACATACGTACATACGCACATGCATGTATACAAACACACAGTACACACATACTTACATGCACATATATGAAAACACAGGTGCATACATGCATAAGTATGAACTCACAAGTACACATACATATACACAGTTGCACGTCCACATGCAGTTGTGCATACACATGTACGTATATACGTAAACGCACACATGCATACACACACATGTATAAACACACACAGGCACATGTGCACGTACATGCATGTACATATGCATGTATACACATGGTACATGCACACACAAATATGCATTTGGATATAAACAGCGCAGTCGCACATACATACACATGATGTACATGCACACGCACATACGTAGACATGTACATGCACATGTATGCTAACACACATCAGTACACACATGTACATACATACACATGTTTATACGTGTATATGTGTAGTACATGTGTACATATATGCATGTATGTATACACATGTATGTGTTTGCACGTGTGCTGGTGCATGTGATTATATGTGAGTGCATCTGTTTCTGTGGACTGTGTGTATACATGCATATATGTGTGTATTTGCATACCTATGTACGTCTGTGTACATACTTATGTGTGTACATGCACACAAACGTGTATTTACACATGTACTGACGCACATACACACATGTATACATATGCACGTACGTATATCCATGTACATATGCGCATACCAACACACACATACACATGCAGGTACTAAGATGCATGTACACATATACACGCAGGTTCAAACACAGGGCTGTCCGGCCCACTCCAGAGACTGCTGCTTGTATTTATTTCCCAGTGACCACAGTTCGGCTGAGATGAGGGCAGCA
The DNA here is from genome assembly GCA_038087875.1 of Malacoraja senta. Taxonomy (NCBI): domain Eukaryota; kingdom Metazoa; phylum Chordata; class Chondrichthyes; order Rajiformes; family Rajidae; genus Malacoraja; species Malacoraja senta. The sequence continues at coordinate 24,429 of JAXLNO010002121.1, read as the reverse complement.
GGATCCCTACTTCACGGCTTGGTGGCGCGGGCAGAGTCCGCTCAACAACACGGGTTGTCTCGTCATGAACCTCATTCAACCTCAGTCATGTTCCATTTTGGCAAGAGTGCAACATCAAACCTGGAACAGTGGAGATACAGAGTGCTGGAGTAACTCAGCCGGTCAGGCAGCATCTGTGGAGAACATGGATAGGTGACGTTTCACAGAGTGCTGGAGTAACTCAGCGGGTCAGGCAGCATCTGTGGAGAACATGGATAGGTGACGTTTCACAGGAGTGCTGGAGTAACTCAGCGGGTCAGGCAGCATCTGTGGAGTAACTCAGTGGGTCAGGCAGCATCTGTGGAGAACATGGATAGGTGACGTTTCACAGAGTGCTGGAGTAACTCAGCGGGTCAGGCAGCATCTGTGGAGAACATGGATAGGTGACATTTCACAGAGTGCTGGAGTAACTCAGCGGGTCAGGCAGCATCTCTGGAGAACATGGATAGGTGATGTTATTGGACTGGACCCTTCTTCAGTCTGCAGATTAGCAGTCTGAAAGTTCCTGACCAGAACTGTCACCTATCCATGTTCTCCAGAGATGCTGCCTGGCCCTCCGAGTAACTCCAACACCTTTGTGACTTTTTTGTTAACAAGCAGCTGAAATTCCTTGTGTCTACATACAACAGTACAGGCCCTCTGGCCCACAGTCTGTGCCAAATATGATGTGAAGTCCAAATCTCTTTCGCCTGCACATGATTTCATGCCCTGGTTTCCTCCCACACTCCAAAGACGTACAGGTTTGTAGGTTAATTAGCTTTGGTAATTTGATAATTGTAAAATTGTCCTTGTGTGTGGGGTGGTGCTAGTGTACGGGATGATTGCAGGTCAGTGTGCACACGGTGGGTGGAAGGGCCTGTTTCTGTGCTATATGTCTAAACTAAAACTAAAAGGTTGTTTCCACTAGTGAGAGTCTAGGACCAGAGGGAACAGCCTCAGAATAAAAGTATGTACTTTAGAAAGGAGATGAGAAGGAATTTCTTTAGCTAGAGGGTGGTGAATGTGGAATTCAATGCCACAGAAGGTTTTGGAGGCCGTCATTGGATATTTTAAAGCGGAGATTGACAGGTTCTCGATTAGTAAGGTCGTCAAGGGTTATGGGAAAAGGCAGGAGAATGGGGTTGAGAGGGAAAGAATAGATCAGCCATGATCGAACATAGAAACATAGAAAATAGGTGCAGGAGTAGGCCATTCGGCCCTTCGAGCCTGCACTGCCATTCAATATGATCATGGCTGATCATCCAACTCAGTATCCTGTACCTGCCTTCTCTCCATACCCCCTGATCCCTTTAGCCACAAGGGCCACATCTAACTCCCTCTTAAATATAGCCAATGAACTGGCCTCAACTACCTTCTGTGGCAGAGAGTTCCAGAGATTCACCACTCTCTGTGTAAAAAATGTTTGTCTCATCTCGGTCCCTAAAGGATTTCCCCTTTATCCTTAAACTGTGACCCCTTGTCCCTCTATGGCAAGAATGTCTTTCCTCAGAACGGTGGAGTTTCAGAGGGTCGAACATCCTAATTCTGCTCTTATGTCTTATCATCTTTTCTGATAAAGTGAAATGGCAGCAATGAATCAACAGACAATCAACTACTGCCCCCAGGTGGATATCATCATGTGTGCAACAAACATTGATTGGCCACTGGTGGGTTAATGTGGTAATTGGCTAGATTGGAGCTGATTAGGGAATTGCCAGCTGCTGTGTATAAAAGGGGGAGTTGTGTGTGTGAGTGAGTGAGTTCAGTTGTCCTGGGCTGACGTTGGGACATGTCGAGTCCCACCTTGCAAGCGGTGCTCATGGTCGAGGCAGGGAGTCTTCTCTTGTGTCTGAGGTGTCTTCGTCTCCAGGACAGGAGGTGATTGAGAACACTATTGCTTTCTCTTAAAGTGTTTGTGTCTTTGATTAATTCTCCAGATTTGTTATATATTCTCTTGTTATATTCCTCTTGTTATATACATAACATAACATATATATAATACAAGAGAATATGTAACAAGTCTGGAGAATTAATCAAAGACAGAAAACTGTTTTCATTGGTGAGTGTGGAGGATATAGATATATATATAGATATATATATTCTTCCTCACACTCACCAATGAGAATAGTTTTCTGTCGGCGGGTTCCCCGTAAAGTATTTAATTGGCTTGAGCCCATCGCGCACTATTTAAAATGGCAATGTGGACAAAAATGCTGGAGAAACTCAGCGGGGCGAAGCAGCATCTTGTCTGAGTTTGACTCTTCTTCAGACTCGAGCATTTCTCCAGCATTTTTGTCTCTCGCTCTGTAGATGCTGCCTCACCCGCATTCACATTCCCGTGCAGATGCCGGTGTGATCGGTGAGAGACACCTCCCGCTCACACCTCACCCTCACCTGTGTCCGGCGGCTCTGTGTCTCTGTGTCCGGCCGCTCTGTCCATCCACACCGCATGAGTTTTAACCCCGGCCAGGAGCGGGGATGAATCTCGGGTTATAGGGGGGTTGCACTGGGTGATAGGGCTTGACTCACGGAGCCACTCAATCCATCTGGAGGACATCGCAGCTTCAGGTATATGTTATTAATGCAAGAAACGCGTACTTTCTACCTGTTAAAACCCGCCAAAATGGTGACTTTTTGCGCTATAATTACTGTGGAAGTCGGGGTAACTGAGAGACATTTATCCTGTGAGACATTTACCCAACTTCAGAATTCCAAATGTGAGGAGAAATGACGGTAGATAGAAGCGAGAGCTGAAGGGACAACAACAGCCAGAGTGCTTGGCGAACATTGGCCGTTTGCTCACTGCATTTCATCAACAGTAAGGCATTATTTGTGTTTTTTCTTGATTCCTTTGGCATCTACAAAGTTTCAGAAGTGATAAATCTGGCTGTAAAAGTTTTAAATCGTCCCTGGTTCTCAAGTGGGTTTTTACATACAAAAAGAAAACGCCTCTGAAGCAAAATTTACAGCCAGATTTATCACGTCTGAGACTTTTTAGATACCAAAGGAATCAAGAAAAACATTAGGGTTAGGGTTACTGTTGATGAAATGCAGTGAGCAAAACGGCCAATGTTCGCCAAGCACTTTAGCTGTTGTTGTCCCTTCAGCTCTCGCTTCTCTTTACCTTCATTTCGCTTCACTTTTGTAATTCTGAAGTTGGGTGCATGTCTCTCACACTCGCCACGATTTACACTATTTTTTACAGCGAAATAATTCACCATTTGGGGTTTTTAACAGGTAGGAAAGTACATGTTTCTTGTATTAACAACATATACCGGAAGCTGCGATGTCCTCCAGATGGATTAAGTGGCTCCATGCGTCAAGCCCTATGACCCAGTGACCTTACGTGCAACCCCCTATAACCCCACTTGAGAACCATGGACGAATTTTTAATTTTACAGGCCAGATTTATCACTTGTGAAACTTTGTAGATGCCAAAGGAATCAGAAAAAACACAAATAATGCCTTAGTTGATGAAATGCAGTGAGCAGACGGCCAATGTTTGCCAAGCACTCTGGCTGTTGTTGTCCCTTCAGCTCTCGCTTCTATCTACCGTCATTTCTACTCGCTTTTTGAATTCTGAAGTGGCTAAATGTCTCCCACGCTTATCCCGATTTCCATAATTATTTACAGCGCAAAAATTGATAATTTCGGGAACAATGGTAAGTACTTGCCTGCAGTTCATCGCGTGTACTCCACTTGGTGTAGCGTAGCAACAGTACGGGTCATGGGTCGTGACCCCACTGCCGTGAAACCTCCCTATAGCTCCGATGCCTGACCCCCGGGTCATTGACCCTCGCCCCCCCCCGGTCACTGTCCCTCACCCCCCCCCCCCCCCCAGACCCCCGGGTCACTGTCCCTCACCACCCCCAGACCCGGGTCACTGTCCCTCAACCCCCCCCCAGACCCCCGGGTCACTGTCCCTCAACCCCCCCCCCCCAGACCCCCGGGTCACTGTCCCTCACCCCCCCCCAGACCCGGGTCACTGTCCCTCACCCCCCCCCCGCTCCCCGGGTCACTGCCCTCACCCCCCCCAGACCCCGGGTCACTGTCCCCTCACCCCCCCCCCGGTCACTGTCCCTCACCCCCCCCCCCCCCCAGACCCCGGGTCACTGTCCCTCACCCCCCCGGTCACTGTCCCTCACCCCCCCAGACCCCGGGTCACTGTCCCTCACCACCCCCAGACCCCGGGTCACTGTCCCTCAACCCCCCCCCCCAGACCCCGGGTCACTGTCCCTCAACCCCCCCCCAGACCCTGGGTCACTGTCCCTCAACCCCCCCCCCCAGACCCCGGGTCACTGTCCCTCAACCCCCCCCCCCCGGTCACTGTCCCTCACCCCCCCCCAGACCCGGGTCACTGTCCCTCACCCCCCCCCCCAGACCCCGGTACTGTCCCTCAACCCCCCCCAGACCCGGGTCACTGTCCCTCAACCCCCCCCCAGACCCCGGGTCACTGTCCCTCAACTGTCCCTCAACCCCCCCCCCCCAGACCCCGGGTCACTGTCCCTCAACCCCCCCCCCAGACCCCGGGTCACTGTCCCTCAACCCCCCCCCCCAGACCCCGGGTCACTGTCCCTCACCCCCCCCGGTCACTGTCCCTCAACCCCCCCCCCCCCCCAGACCCCGGGTCACTGTCCCTCAACCCCCCCCCCAGACCCCCGGGTCACTGTCCCTCACCCCCCCAGACCCCGGGTCACTGTCCCTCACCCCCCCTGACCCCCCTGGTCACTGTCCCTCACCCCCCCAGACCCCGGGTCACTGTCCCTCACCCCCCTGAAGAAAGATTTGATAACTGGGATTGTATTCTCTGCAGCAACAGAGGTGAAGAAAATACTTAGTTGAGGTGAATAATATTATGAGAATAGGACCTGTTTTGCTTAACAAAGAGTGTAAGAAGGAACTGCAGATGGTGGTTTAAACTGAAGATAGACACTAAAAGCTGGAATAACTCAGCAGGACAGGCAGCATCTCTGGAGAGAAAGAATAGGTGATGTTTCGGGTTGAGACCTTCAGACTGAAGAGGCTGAAAACCAGCCATAAAACACAATGACTAGAGATGTGTGTTATCCAATTAAGGACAGAAATCAGAATCGTGTGATCATCTTTATTGACGTGACACCATAATAAATATATAACAGAAAAAAAGAATTAATGGGGTGGCGCAGCGGTAGAGTTGCTGCCTTGCAGCACCACAGACCCAGATTTGATCCTGACTACGAGCGCTGTCTGTACAGTATTTGTACATTCTCCTTATGACCACATGGTTTTCTCTGGATATTCCGGTTTCTCCCACATCCGAAAGAAGTGCAGGTTTGTACGTTAATTGGCTTCTGTAAATTGTCCCTGGCGTGTAGAATACAACTGGTGTATGGTAGATTACTGGTCGGTGTGGACTTGCTGGCCGAAGGGCCTGTTTCCATATGTTTTACATATATATCTTAATTTCATTGAACCATACACGGTTGAATATGTGGCATTATTTTTCCTAAGGGTAAGGTTGATTTATTTGTGCAGAACAGTGATGGAAGTCTGACTCCTCTTGCCTTGCTTCGATGTTTTTTGTTTCTATCTCTATATATATGTATAGCAGCATGAATTATAATCTGATTTCCATACATGAATATACTAAGGTCATTCATGTGCTGCACCTGTTGATCAGAGCCTGGCTCTACTGTGGAATGTTATTAGGAATGTAATTTAGCCTAATCTAATTTAGACTCGCTACAGTATGCACCAGATTGCACAATTTCAAGGTGAAAAATGCAAAAGCTCCCTACCATGAGAGGGAGGGACCCCCCTCACCCCCCCCCCCCCTTGGTGGCTACGCTCCCTCACAATTTCTCACACAACTCTCACCCAATGTTGGCAGCCCTGTCTCTGGTACAAAAACTAGCATCTGCAGTTCTTTGTTTCTACATTTTACTGTTCAATGTTGATCAGTGATAACTGTTATTGATTGATGCACAATGTGGAACAGATGCAGGGATAATGTAGAATATTGGGCTGAAGAGGACTGAGGGGCATTCTTATTGTGAACCCAGTGATTTGGAACAATTGGTCTGCTGTGGATTGGAGTAAGGATGTATAAAATTCCAGATCTGATCTGTCTGAATGTTTGGAGACCCTTGGAAAGGGTGCAGTCAAGATTTATGAGGATATTGCCAAGAATTGTTGTTGAGGTTCCATTTACTTCATGAAGGCAGTGGCAAGAATGAATTTGTCTCCTGGATAGATGTCCAATTGTGTTTTAATTGGGGCCCTTTATGAAGACTGGTTTTCAGTTGATGACTAATTGTTATGATTAAGAAGACAGCGAGGAATTTTTTTTTTAAATTTTTTTTTTTTAATTTTTATTTATTAGAAGTACATTACATTACAACCACATACATTAATACTCATCATTTATATCTTCTTACAATTAATGTACTCCCTTTATTTTTTATTTTTTTACACTAGAAAAGGAAAAGATTGAAAGAAAGAAGAAAGTGAAGGAAAAAGTGCAAGTGTAGAAAAGTGTAGAAAATGTAACAACAAAAAAGGACGAAGACCCTATAAGAACGAAATTAAAAACAAAAAGAAAAAGAGTTAAGAAATAGGCCCTAAGAAAAGAAAAGAGAAAGAGAAAAAAAGAGAGACAAATTTTTTTTTTTTGAGCATCACTTAAATAGGACATACCAACTCTTCAACTATCATCCCCCCCTTACCTGACCTCAATTTTTTATTTTTTTAAAGTACTTTTGCACCCTATGTTTGTAATAATTCTATAAATGCAGACCACGTCAGGTGGAAGTGATCTGGTTTACCTGCTGGGAGGAGTCTTATCTCTTCTAGGTGTAATGTTTCAAACATATTTGAAATCCACATATTTATAGTTGGTATTGGAGCCTTCTTCCAAAATTTTAGAATTAGCTTTTTTCCAGTTATTAACCCATAGTCCATTAATTTCTTTTGAAACACATTTAGTTCTGGATCATCTTCCGTTATTCCGAAGATAATCCATTCTGCTTTGGGTATCAGTCTTGTTTTAAATAATTTTGTAAAGATTTCAAAAATTTCATTCCAAAATTTTTGAATTTTTGTACAGAAGACGAATGAGTGCGCTATAGTTGCTTCTTGGGATTGACATTTATCACAAATAGATGATACGTTTGGGAAAATTTTATGAATTTTAGTTTTCGAATAATATAATCTATGTAAAATTTTAAATTGTATTAAAGTGTGTCTTACATTAATCGAGCATTTATGCACGTTTAATAAGTATTCATTCCAACTTTCCTTTGAAATTTTAATAGCTAACTCTTGTTCCCAGTCTCTTCTGATACCCTCCGTAGGTGGTATTTGTACATTTAAAATAATATTATACAAATATGATATTAAGTTTGCTGATTCCGCTTTTATCTGCATTGCCTCGTCCAATACATCTACTGGATTATTATAATGATCTTTTGTATATTTTTTCAAATAGTCGCATATTTGAAAATATTTAAAATATTGATTATTTCCGAGTTTATATTTTATTTGTAATTGTTGAAATGAAAGTAATTTTCCAGTTTCATACAAGTCACCAAGCGTTTTAATTCCTAGTCTATCCCATTGTGTATAAGCTTTATCTATAATAGAAGGACTAAACGAAGGGTTATTGACTATAGGTAATAAAAGTGATAAGTTTCTTAATTTTAAATTTTGTTTTATTTGTTTCCAAATACGGATTGTACTATGAATAATTGGGTTCTTATTATAATTTATGTTATTCAGTTTCATTGGAGAGAGGAGGATCGCTCCAATGTTTCTAGAGGAGCAATCCTCTTTCTCCATTACAATCCAGTCCACTTGCTGGGCGGAGTTATCCATCAGTTGAATCATGTTTTTAATATTTACTGACCAATAATAATACATAAAATTAGGTAGTGCTAGACCCCCCAATACTTTAGGTTTATTCAGATGGGTTTTTTGTATTCTATGTGATTTATAGTCCCATATAAAATTAGTGATATCTGAGTCGAGTTTTTTTTAAAACTTCTTAGGTAAGTATATAGGAATTGATTGAAATAGGTATAAAATTTGTGGTAAAAAGATCATTGTTATTGCGTTTATTCGGCCTATTAAAGACATCGGGAGCGTTTTCCAGAATTTAATTAATGTATTTAGTTTTTTAAGTAGGGGGTCAAAATTTGCCCTGAACATACCTTGATATGTTCTGGTAATTTCGATTCCCAAATATTTAAATTTTTCTGTAGCTATTTTAAAAGGGAATTTTAAAAGATGTGTTGAATCTTTCGGTTTTATTGACATAATTTCACTTTTATTCCAATTTATTCTATATCCAGAAAAAGATCCGAAGTCTTCAATTAAATTTAATATATTTGGTATAGTGATTTGAGGTTTTGTAATATACAATAATATATCATCCGCGTATAAAGATATTTTATTATATGAGTCTTTAGTATTATATCCATGAATATCAGGGTGTATTCTAATTTTTTCTGCTAGCGGTTCAATAATGAGAGCAAACAGCTGTGGTGATAATGAGCATCCTTGTCTATTTCCCCTTGATAGTTGAAATTTCAAGGATAATATGTTATTAGTAAGTATTCTAGCTGTAGGTTTGTTATATAGTAACTTAATCCATAAAATAAAATTCTCTCCCAGTTGAAATTTTTGTAATACTTTATCCATATAATTCCATTCTACTTGATCAAATGCTTTTTCAGCATCCAGCGAAATAATTGATAATTCTTGATCTTCAGATTTGTGTGAGTGCATTATGTTGAGTAGACGTCTCATATTATTAGAAGAGTATCTCTTAGGGATAAACCCTGTCTGATCTGGGTTTATTAATTTACTAATGTATTTACTTAATCTTCTGGCTAATGTTTTCGCTAATATTTTTTGATCTGTGTTTTAACAATGCTATAGCTCTACATGAACCAGGTTCTTCTAAATCTTTATTTTTCTTAGGTATTAATGTAATCGTTGATTCCGCTAATGTATCAGGTAATATTCGTTTTTTAAAAGCGTATTGGTACATTTTTTGTAATCTTGGTATTATTTTATCATAAAAGCTTTTATAAAATTCATTAGTAAATCCATCAGGGACAGTGAGGAATTTAAAGTGGATCTACATTGTACTTGGTTGAGGAAAGTTAATGTGAACTAGTTGTTAACCACTTGTGTGAAATGGTTCATGTTAACTACCCTAATCACAGCTTGTTTATTATGAATTCTTGTGAAGGACTTTCAGGTGAAAGGAATCTGTGTGTGTTGTGTTGAGTGGTCATTCATTGAGCTTTGGACTGGACAGACTGTTGTAAAGATATTTGGATACTCTTGCTCAAAAGACAAAATGCTGGAGTAACTCAGCGGGTCAAAGTCAGCATCTGGAGAACTTGGATAGGTGACGTTACACAGAGTGCTGGAGTAACTCGGCAGGGGTCAGGCAGCATCTGTGGAGAACATGGATAGGTGACATAGAAACATAGAAAATAGGTGCAGGAGGAGGCCATTCGGCCCTTTGAGCCAGCACCACCATTCACTGTGATCATGGCTGATCATCCCCAATTAGTACCCCATTACTGCCTTCTCCCCATATCCCCTGACTCCGCTATTTTTAAGAGCCCTATCTAGCTCTCTCTTGAAAGTATCCAGAGAACCTGCCTCCACTGCCCTCTGAGGCAGAGAATTCCACAGACTCGCCACTCTCTGTGTGGAAAAGTGTTTCCTCGTCTCTGTTCTAAATGGCTTACTCCTTATTCTTAAACTGTGGCCCCTGGTTCTGGACTCCCCCAACATTGGGAACATGTTTCCTGCCTCTAGCGTGTCCAAGCCCTTAACAATCTTATATGTTTCAATGAGATTCCCTCTCATCCTTCTAAACTCCAGAGTGTACAAGCCCAGCTGCTCCATTTTCTCAGCATATGACAGTCCCGCCATCCCGGGAATTAACCTGGTGAACCTACGCTGCACTCCCTCAATAGCAAGAATGTCCTTCCTCAAATTAGGGGACCAAAACTGCACACAATACTCCAGGTGTGGTCTCACTATGGCTCTGTACAACTGCAGAAGGACCTCTTTGCTCCTATATTCGATTCCTCTTGTTATAAAGGCCAACATGCCATTTGCTTTCTTCACTGCCTGCTGTACCTGCATGCTTACTTTCATACTGATGAACAAGGACCCCCAGATCCCGTTGTACTTCCCCTTTTCCCAACTTTATGCCATTTAGATGGTAATCTACCTTTTTTTGCTACCAAAGTGGATAACCTCACATTTATCCGCATTAAACTTCATCTGCCATGCATCTGCCCACTCCCCAACCTGTCCAAGTCACCCTGCATTCTCCTCACAGTTCACACTGCCACCCAGCTTTGTGTCATCTGCAAATTTGCTAATGTTACTTTGAATCCCTTCATCCAAATCATTGATGTATATTGTAAATAGCTGCGGTCCCAGCACTGAGCCTTGCGGTACCCCACTAATCAATGCCTGCCATTCTGAAAGGGACCCGTTAATCCCTACTCTTTGTTTCCTGTCTGCCAACCACTTCTCTATCCATGTCAGCACTCTTCCTTCTAAACTCCAGTGAATACAAGTCTATTCTTTTGAATCTTTCCTCATGTGACAGTCCCGCCATCCCAGGGATCAATCTCGCGAACCTACGCTGCACTGCCTCAATCACAAGGATGTCCTTCCTCAAAATAGGAGACCAAAACTCTACACAATACTCCAGATGTGGTCTCACCAGAGCCCTGTACAACTGCAGAAGAACCTCTATACTGAAATCCTCTTGTTAGAGTGATGGGAACCCCCTCTTTCCCTGCACTCCCCACCCTGGTGATAGGAACCCCCTCTTTCCCAGCATGCCCCCCCCCCCCCCACCCTGGTGATGGGAACCCCACTCTTTGCATGCCCCCCACCCTGGAGATGGGAACCCCCTCTTTCCCTGCACCCCCACCCTGGTGATGGGAACCCCCTCTTTCCCTGCACCCCCACCCTGGTGATAGGAACCCCCGCTTTCACTGCACTCCCCCCACCCTGGTGATGGGAACCCCCTCTTTCCCTGCACTCCCCACTCTGGTGATAGGAACCCCCTCTTTCCGAGCACCTCACCCTGGTGATGGAAACCCCCTCTTTCCCCCCCACCCTGGTGATTGGAACCCCCTCTTTCCCTGCACCCCACACCCTGGTGATGGGAACCCCATCTTTCCCTGCACCCCACACCCTGGTGATGGGAACCCCATCTTTCCCTGCACCCCCCACCCCACCCTGATGATGGGAACCCCATCTTTCCCTGCACTCCCACCCTGGTGATGGGAACCCCATCCTTCCCTGCACCCCCCTAACCCTGATGATGGGAACCCCCTCTTTCCCTGCACTCCCACCCTGGTGTGAACACTTCCCTCAACACCTTGGTCACTCTGCTCCTTCCCTGTGTATGCTCACCTCCCAAACCGGTCTCATATTTCACTATCCCCTTCCACCCGTATCCCTCCCTCCAGCTTTACGTTTCACTCTTCTCATCTGTTGCACTTTTTGTCTCCTTGTCACCCCTAGCCAATGTCACAACCCATCACCCTCTCCCCTGTATCCACTGATCATGTACCAGGCTTTGTCCTGCTCCCACCTCTTTCCCACTTTCTCAACCCAACTCCATCAGTCTGAAAGGGTCCCAACAGGAAACGACAGCATCTGTCCATTCCCTTTGTGGTCGGGTAGATGGTGCCTGATCTGCCAAGTACCTCCAACACTTTGTTTTGGAGCAGGTTACATCCCCTGGTTTAAAGTAATCCTAGTTGGCCGCTATTGCAGGGAAAGTAGTTTAATGTTGATGACACTTGAAGTCTCATTACAAATTATCAATCTTGCCGTTCACCCTACTATAGTTTTGGAATTTGTCTAAATCTACATTTGGTTTGAGTGTGTTTGTTGCCAGAATCCATTTCTTCTCCTCTCTGCTCTTTTGTGAAGGTGACCAATTAATGTTAGTTTCATTTCCACTTTCTCTACCCTACTCCATCAGTCTGAAGAAGGATCCCAACCTGAAATATCTGTCCATTCCCTTTGCAGGCAGGCAGATGTTGCCTGACCCACTGAGTACCTCCAGCACTTTGTTTTAGACCAGGTTACATCCCCTGGTTAAAGTCATCCTGGTTGGCTGCTGTTGCAGGGAAAGTAGTTTAATGTTGATGACACTTGTGTTTAACTCATTACAATTAAGTAATCTTGCCCCTTCCATTCACCCAACTGTAGCTTTGTTTGGAATTGGTCTAAATCTATATTTGGTTAAGTATGTTTTGCGTCTGTTGCCAGAATCCATTTCCTCTCCTCTCTGCTCCTTTCTAAAGGGGTGACCAATTAGTGTTAGTTTCCACCCAGGATCTCCAAAGACTGGGTCCTCTGATGCAGGAAGAGTCTGCCAGGGTTAGACTGTCTTCCCCATTCTGCCGAATGTTGCATAAACTGGGTCAAACTTCACTACTGTTCCTTTACTTGTACGTCTTATTTAATTCAAAGTATTTCTTGTCAATTAAAGTAGTATCTGGTTTGTCATGGTGTGTTTCTCCAGATATTTGAACTGCCTGTATGCTCTTATCTGTTTCTGTTTGTGCACAGGGTTTCAATGTCCATGGTAAAGGGCACAGTATCAGGGGCAGTGTCGGGGAGAACACTACATGTGACATGGTACATTTCACATTTAGAGACACGGCGCGGAAACAGGCCCTTTGTTTGGCCCATAGAGTCTGCACCGACCAGCAATCCCCGCACATTAACACTATCCTACACACACTAGGGACAATGTTGCATTTATACCGTCAATTAACCTACAAACCTGCACATCTTTGGATAGAAACATAGACAATAGGTGCAGGAGGAGGCCATTTGGCCCTTCGAGCCTGCACAGCCATTCAATATGATCATGGCTGATCATCCAACTCGGTATCCTGTACCTGCCTTCTCTCCATACCCCCTGATCCCTTTAGCCACAAGGGCCACATCTAACTCCCTCTTAAATATAGCCAATGAACTGGCCTCAACTACCTTCTGTGGCAGAGAGTTCCACAGATTCACCACTCTCTGTGTAAAAAATGATTTTCTCATCTCGGTCTGAAAAGACTTCCCCCTTATCCTTAAACTGTGACCCCTTGTTCTGGACTTCCCCAACATCGGGAACAATCTTCCTGCATCTAGCCTGAAGATCTCTGAGAAAACCCACTTGGTCACTGGGAGAATGTACAAACTCCGTACAGAACCCGTGTCTCTGGCGCTGTAAGGCAACAACTCTACCGCTGTGCCACTGTGCTGCCCTTCAACAAAGCTGGCATGTTGCTGTGCCAGTGAATTACAGTAGTCAATGTATTCTGCTACCCTGTAGGGTTCACAACAATCCTTTCAATGGCTGCTCCTGTTTCTCACGACATTTAATCTCAATGGAATCTCTTCCTCTCTAGATGTCCAGTGTGAAGGAGGATGTCGGCAGACTTCAAGTCACTAACGTGACATTGGTTTGTTTTGTATATAACTTGTTCTATGTGAATATGGTTATGGAGTCGGTACAAAGGTAAGGCCCCTGTTTAGAACCTTCTCTTGGGCTTCAGTGTGGATGAAGGTTTGGGAAAGATTAAGAGGTGTTTTCTCTAATTGGGCTCAGCCTGTCTCGGCTTGGGGCCCACTTTAGTTTAAAGATTACATTTCCCCTCCCCCTCGTTAAGGTTTATTCACTAAAGTTGTGGTCTGGGCCTACTTGAAGGAGTTTAACAGGGACCAATGGTATATACTTGTGTCTCTATTTAGTAGTGAGTTTCTGCCTGTACCTGGGGCTGTTGGTCAGGGTGGGGACAGTGAGGGGGATGTATGGGGGGTGAGATATTGGTTCCACATGCCAATGTGGTGGATTCCCCTCCACCAGCATGATACCAATGATCACCTTCTCCTGTCAGCACTTAACTGGATGGCGCTGCCTTCTGTCTCTGGACTTTGTGTGGTGTGTACTTGTGCTTGAGGAAACGATGACCTGAAGACTCGTCCAATCTGAGGTCTTGGCTGGGGAACGGCCACTTTGGTCTGACCCATGAGATCATTACCCTTGTCCAAATCCACTTGCCTTCATTAGACTCCCCACTTCCTCATTGTCTTGGCCCTCATCCCAACAGGGATTTATTCTTGAGTTTTGGCCATGCCATGGAACAAATAAACAGTGCTGGCAGAACTGAGTGGGTCGGGCAACATCTGTAGAGGAAATGGACAGATGACTTAGCTTGGAAGCCTTCAGACTGGAGTAGTGGGAGAAGGTTGGAAAAGGGAAATGGGGCAAAGCTTGGCAAGTGATGGGTGGATACAGGTGAAGGGATGAATTGCAGATGGTGGAGAAAAGGACAAAGGCTAGAGGTGAAAATGTGACAAAACATTCCAGAGGTGTGAAATGTAAAGCTGGAGCGAGGTATGCGGGTGTAATGGGACGGGTCTGCGGGTGTAATGGGGCGGGTGTAATGGGACGGGTCTGCGGGTGTAATGGGACGGGTGTAATTGGACGGGTCTGCGGGTGTAATGGGACGGGTTTGTGGGTGTAATGGGACGGGTATCCGGGTGTAATTGGACGGGTCTGCGGTTGTAATGGGACGGGTTTGTGGGTGTAATGGGACGGGTTTGTGGGTGTAATGGGACGGGTATCCGGGTGTAATGGGACGGGTCTGCGGGTGTAATGGGACGGGTTTGTGGGTGTAATGGGACGGGTCTGCGGGTGTAATGGGACTGGGTGTAATGGGGCGGGTCTGAGGGTGTAATGGGACGGGTATCCGGGTGTAATGGGACGGGTATCCGGGTGTAATGGGACGGGTCTGCGGGTGTAATGGGACGGTGTAATGGGACGGGTCTGCGGGTGTAATGGGACGGGTGTAATGGGACGGGTATCCGGGTGTAATGGGGCGGGTCTGCGGGTGTAATGGGACCAGAAGGGATAAAAGGGAAGGTGATTTCGAGATGGGGATGAGTGTACTGATGAAGGGACACCCACTCTTTCCCTACACTCCCCACCCTGGTGTACACCTCACTCAACACTCCGGTCACCCTACTCCTTTCCCCTCTAATGTACGCTCATCCTTGTCCCACATTCCTGTCTTTCCCAGATCCCTCCCTCTGGCTTTGCATGTCACACCTCTTCTTGTCTGATACTTGTCTCCTCTTCACCTCCAGCCTTTGTCACTACTCCCCTCTCTACTAATCAGCCCCAACTGTATCCAGCATCACTCACCAGGCTTTGTCCTGCTCCCATCTCTTTCCAGCTTTCTCCCAGCTCTTCAGTCTGAAGAAAGGTCCTGATCTGAAACATCTGTCCATTCCTTTGCAGTCGGGCAGATGGTGCCTGACCCACTGAGTACCTCCAGCACTGTTTCTGACCTCGTTATTCCTTGGTTAAAGTTATCCTAGGGAAAGTGAGTTTAATAGTCATGGCTCTTGAGTCTTATTACAATTTACCAATCCTGCCCCTTCCATTCACCCTACTGTAGTTTAAAGTCAGTCTATATATTTGGTTTGGCGAGTGTCTGCGTTGCTGCAATCCGTTTGCTTTCTGCTTTCATCCTCTGAATAATTTGTTAATTTCTACCCAGGATCCCCAAGGACTGGACCTGTGTTGCTGGAAGTATCTGCTGGGGTTACAGTCTTCCCGTTCTGCCAAATGTTGGTGTAAGATGGAATAAACTTCTTCCCCATTGCTGTTCTCCTGATACACAAGTCTCATTTAATTCAATGTTTTTGTCGGTTAAAGTAAAGTCTGGTCTGTTGCGGTCGGGTTTCCTCTGACATTGTGAACTGCTGCACGCCCTGTAACGTTCCTGCAACTTTATCCAGTCTATCTGGATTTGATCTTCATGGAGATGGTGTGAAGGTAAGGCTCCTATTTCAACCCCTCTTTTGGTTTCAGTGGGATAAGTTTTTGAAAGATTAACAATGGGGTTTCCTATTTATTTTTGGTCAAGGGTTTTATAATTCAGGATGCTGGATCTTTAACAATAAAAGCAGAGCTGGAGGAACTCGATGGGTCAGGCAGCATCTGTAGGCTGGCTCGGAGATTTGTAGGTTAATTGGTTTTAGTAAACTGTCCCTAGTGTGTAGGATAGTGCTGGTGTACGGGGTGATCGCTGGATTGTGCAGGATAGTGCTAGTGTACGGGGTAATCGCTGGATTGTGCAGACTCGGTGGGCCAGATGGCCTGTTTCCACACTCTCTCTAATTATTTTTTATTCACGGTTCTTTCAATTCGGGGCGCTGGAATCTTGAGCATAAACAACAGTGCTGGAGGAACTTGGTGGGTCAGGCAGTAACTGAAGAAATGGACAGATGACTAATCAGGTCGGGAGCCTTCAGACTGAAATACGGGAGAAAGCTGGAAATGAGGTGGGGGTGGGGCACTGCCTGACAGGTGATGGGTGGATACAGGTGAGTGGGTGATGGGCAGATGGGTGGAGTAAGTGACAAAGGCTGAAGGTGAAAGTGATAAAACATGTTGGATAAGGACAAGAGCTGTGAAATGTAAAGCCAGAGGGAGGTGGGTTGGGAAGGTAAAAAGGAAATGTGGGACAAGGAGATGGGAGATGAGTGTACTTCCCTTCACCCCCCAAATGCCCTGGTGTGCTAATTGACTGACTAACTAACTAATTAACTCGCTAATTAACTCACTAACTAACTAACCAACTAACACTGGTCCTTTCCCTTCCTCTGTACGCTCATCTCTCAAACAGGAAAGTTGCTGACCTGAGATGTCATCTGTCCATTCCACTTGCAGTCAGGCAGATTGTGCTTGAACTGCTGAATGCCTCCAGCACTTTCTTTAGACCGAGACATATTCCCTGGTTAATGTAATTGTAGTTGTCTCCTGTTACAGGGAAAGTAGTTTAATATTTGTGGTGTATTAATTTGACTGTTTTGTACATCTTTGTCAGCTCTTGGGATCTGGTCTTTCTGGAGAATACTTTAAGGTAAGGCCCCTGTTTCAAAACCTCTCTTGGGTTTCAGTGTTTGGGGGAAAGATTAGGCAGCACAGTGGTAGAGTTGCTGCCTCACAGCGCCAGAGACCTGGGTTCAATCCTGACAACATGTGTTGTTTGTATGTTCTGCCTGTGACCATGTGGGCTTCCAACACCAAAGACATTCAGATTTGCAGGTTAATTGGTTTTAGTAAACTGTCCCTAGTGTGTAGGATAGTGCTCGTGTACGGGGTGATTGCTGGATTGTGGTGACTTGGTGGACCAGAGGGCCTGTTTCCACACTTTAGTTGGTCTTAATGTATTTATATTAGTACAATGTGAAGAAGGGTCCTGTTCTGAAACGTCACCTATAAATGTTCTGCAGAGATGCTGCCTGACCAGCTGAGTTACTCCAGCACTCCATGAAACGTCACCTATAAATGTTCTCCAGAGATGCTGCCTGACCTGCTGAGTTACTCCAGCACTGTCTATTTTTTTGTAAACCAGCACCTGCAGTTCCTTGATTTTCATCCCAAATCTTCCCTGGTTTCAGGGCTTTTACAAACTTTGGCATCTGTACAATGGGTGCATTACAGGGAAAGGAAACGGGTCACAGACCAATAAAGCACCATTTTGCAGTAAAGAGAACAATTATATCTAATTTGTGGACAGCACTCCCAATGTGCAGTGAATTTGTACAACAGGTCGCTCCAATTTGTGGTCAACACTCCCACCGTGTGGTGATCCGCTGCACTGCAGGCCCATCCAGTTTGTGGTCAACACTCCCACCGTGTGGTGATCCGCTGCACTGCAGACCCATCCAGTTTGTGGTCAACACTCCCACCGTGTGGTGATCCGCTGCACTGCAGGTCCATGTGACGTGGACAAAGTACTAGTTTAACTCTGGTCAGGCAGCATCTCTGGAGAACGTAGACAGGAGTATCTTTTTGTCCACATTTACTGCATTGCACCGCATACCGCACAGTGAGGAATTTCTTTAGTCGGAGGGCGGTGAATCTGTAGAATTCACTGCTACAGAAGGCTGTGGAGGCTGTCGATGGATATTTTTAAATTGGAGATAGATTCTTGATTAGCAAGGGCGTTAACCATATAACATATAACAATTACAGCACGGAAACAGGCCATCTCGGCCCTTCAAGTCCATGCCAAACACTTTTTCTCCCCTAGTCCCATCTACCTGCACTCAGACCATAACCCTCCATTCCTTTCCCATCCATATACCCATCCAATCTATTTTTAAATGATAAAATCGAACCTGCCTCCACCACTTCCACTGGAAGCTCATTCCACACAGCTACCACTCTCTTTGAGTAAAGAAGTTCCCCCTAATGTTACCCCTAAACTTCTGTCCCTTAATTCTCAAGTCATGTCCCCCTTGTTTGAATCTTCCCCACTCTCAATGGGAAAAGCTTATCCACGTCAACTCTGTCTATCCCTCATCATTTTAAAGATCTCTATCAAGTCCCCCCTTAACCTTCTGCGCTCCAAAGAATAAAGACCTAACTTGTTCAGCCTTTCTCTGTAATTTAGTTGCTGAAACCCAGGCAACATGCTCGTAAATCTCCTCTGTACTCTCTCTATTTTGTTGACATCCTTCCTATAATTAGGCAACCAAAATTGTACTCCATACTCCAGAATTGGCCTCACCAATGCCTTGTACAATTTTAAAATTACATCCCAACTTCTATACTCAATGCTCTGATTTATAAAGGGCAGCACACCAAAAGCTTTCTTTACCACCCTATCTACATGAGATTCCACCTTCAGGGAACTATGCACAGTTATTCCTAGATCCCTCTGTTCAACTGCATTCCTCAATTCGCTACCATTTACCATGTATGTCATATTTTGATTTGTCCTGCCAAGATGTAGCACCTCACATTTATCAGCATTAAACTCCATCTGCCATCTTTCAGCCCACTCTTCCAAATGGCCTAAATCTCTCTGTAGACTTTGAAAATCTACTTCATTATCCACAACACACCTATCTTAGTATCATCTGCATACTTACTAATCCAAATTTCCACACCATCATCCAGATCATTGATGTACATGACAAACAACAGTGGACCCAACAGACCCCTGAGGCACCCCACTAGTCACCGGCCTCCAACCTGACAAACAGCCATCCACCATTACTCTCTGGCATCTCCCATTCAGCCACTGTTGAATCCATCTTGCTACTCCACCATTAATACCCAACAATTGAATCTTCTTAACCAGCCTTCCATGTCAAAGACCTTGTCAAAGGCCTTACTGAAGTCCATATAGACAACATCCACTGCTTTACCCTCATCAATTTCCCTAATAACCTCTTTGAAAAATTCTAGAAGATTAGTCAAACATGACCTTCCAGGCACAAATCCATGTTGACTGTTCTTAATCAGACCCTGTTTATCCAGATGCTTATATATATTATCCCTAAGTATCCTTTCCATTAATTTGCCCACCACTGACGTCAAAGTAACAGGTCTATAATTGCTAGGTTTACTCTTAGAACCCTTTTTAAACAATGGAACAACATGCGCAGTACGCCAATCCTCCGGCACTATTCCAGTTTCTAATGACATTTGAAATATTTCTGTCATAGCCCCTGCTATTTCTACACTAACTTCCCTCAATGTCGTAGGGAATATCCTGTCAGGACCTGGAGACTTATCCGTTTTCATATTTTTCAAAAGTGTCCACACCTCCTCTTCTTTGAATCTCATAGTTTCCATTGCTACTCTGCTTGTTTCCCTTACCTCACATAATTCCATATCCTTCTCCTTGGTGAATACTGAAGAAAATGGAGTTACAGGGATGTGGTCACTCCAACACCACAGGAGGCAGGCAAGTGGATCACGGTTGGGAGAGGCAAGGGGCACAGGCAGGGACTAGAGAGTACCCCGGTGGCTGTACACCTTGACAGTAAGTACTCCTGTTTGAGCACTGTTGGGGTGGACAGCCTACCTGGGGGTAGTGACAGCGGCCGGGCCTCCGGTATAGAGACCGGCCCTGTTGCTCAGAAGGGCAAGGAAAAGAAGAGGAGGGCAATACTAATAGGGGACTCTATAGTTAGGGGGTCAGACAGGCGATTCTGTGGACGCAGTCGGGAGACCCGGATGGTAGTTTGCCTCCCTGGTGCCAGGGTCTGTGATGTGTCTCAACGTGTCCAAGATATCCTGAAAGGGCAGGGAGAGGAGCCCGAGGTCGTGGTACATATAGGTACCAATGACATAGGTAAAAAAAGAGAAGAGGTCCTGATAGGAGAATTTAGGGCGTTAGGAGGGGAGTTAAAGAGAAGGACAGCAAAGGTAACAATCTCGGGATTACTGCCTGTGCCATGGAGGATAAATGCGTGGCTGAAGGACTGGTGCAGAAGGCAGGGATTCAAATTTCTGGATCATTGGGACCTCTTTTGTGGAAGGTTCGACCTGTACAAAAAGGATGGGTTGCACTTGAACCTGAGGGGGACCGATATCCTGGCGGGGAGATCTGCAAAGGCTACTGGGGAGACTTTAAACTAGAATGGTTGGGGGGAGGGACTCAAATAGAGAATGCTATTAGACAGTGTGTGAGGCAGGAGGCAGAGAAGGAAAGCACTCAGACCCAACATGTAGGGGGGAAAGAAGAAAACAATAATAAACAGAGAATAAGAGGTGGTGGGGTTCTTAAATGGGTGAGCAGAGAAACAGAGGGGTGTAAAATGCGGGCGGAAGCAATAGGTAGCAAGGTGAAAAGTAAAAGTGGCAGGCAGACAAATCCAGGGCAAAAATCAAAAAGAGCCACTTTTCAACATAATTGTATAAGGGGTAAGAGCGTTGTAAAAACAAGCCTGAAGGCTTTGTGTCTCAATGCAAGGAGCATTCGTAATAAGGTGGATGAGTTGAACGTGCAGATAGCAATTAATGATTATGATATAGTTGGGATCACGGAGACATGGCTCCAGGGTGACCAAGGCTGGGAGCTGAACATCCAGGGATATTCAATATTCAGGAGGGATAGAGAGAAAGGAAAAGGAGGTGGGGTAGCGTTGCTGGTTAGAGAGGAGATTAACGCAGTGGAAAGGAAGGACATTAGCTTGGAGGATGTGGAATCGGTATGGGTAGAGCTGCGAAACACTAAGGGGCAGAAAACGCTGGTGGGTGTTGTGTACAGGCCACCTAGCAGTACTAGTGAAGTTGGGGATGGCATGAAACAGGAAATTAGAAATGCGTGCAACAAAGGCAAAACAGTTATAATGGGTGACTTCAATCTACATATAGATTGGGTGAATCAAATTGGCAGGGGTGCTGAGGAAGAGGATTTCTTGGAATGTATGCGGGATAGTTATCTAAACCAACATGTAGAGGAACCAACGAGAGAGCAGGCTATTCTAGACTGGGTATTGAGTAATGAGGAAGGGTTAGTTAGCAGTCTTGTTGTGCGTGCCCCCTTGGGCAAGAGTGACCATAATATGGTTGAGTTCTTCATTAGGATGGAGAGTGACATTGTTAATTCAGAAACAACGGTTCTGAACTTAAAGAAAGGAAACTTTGAGGGTATGAGACGTGAATTGGCCCAGATTGACTGGCAATTAGTTCTAAAAGGGTTGACGGTGGATATGCAATGGAAGGCATTTAAAGACTGCATGGATGAACTACAAAAATTGTTCATCCCAGTTTGGCAAAAGAATAAATCCGGGAAGGTAGTGCATCCGTGGATAACAAGGGAAATCAGGGATAGTATCAAAGCAAAAGATGATGCATACAAATTAGCCAGAAAAAGCAGCATACCAGAGGACTGGGAGAAATTCAGAGACCAACAGAGGAGGACAAAGGGCTTAATTAGGAAAGGGAAAATAGATTATGAAAGGAAACTGGCAGGGAACATAAAAACTGACTGCAAAAGTTTTTATAGGTATGTGAAGAGAAAGAGATTAGTTAAAACAAATGTAGGTCCCTTGCAGTCAGAAACAGGTGAATTGATCATGGGGAACAAGGATATGGCGGACCAATTGAATAACTACTTTGGTTCCGTCTTCACTAAGGAAGACATAAATAATCTGCTGGAAATAGCAGGGGGCCGTGGGTCAAAGGAGATGGAGGAACTGAGTGAAATCCAGGTTAGTCGGGAAGTGGTGTTGGGTAAATTGAATGGATTAAAGGCCGATAAATCACCAGGGCCAGATAGGCTGCTTCCCAGAGTACTTAAGGAAGTAGCTCCAGAAATAGTGGATGCATTAGTGATAATTTTTCAAAACTCCTTAGATTCTGGAGTAGTTCCTGAGGATTGGAGGGTAGCAAACGTAACCCCACTTTTTAAGAAGGGAGGGAGAGAGAAAACGGGGAATTACAGACCAGTTAGTCTAACATCGGTAGTGGGGAAACTGCTAGAGTCGGTTATTAAAGATGGGATAGCAGCACATTTGGAAAGTGGTGAAATCATTGGACAAAGTCAGCATGGATTTACGAAAGGTAAATCGTGTCTGACGAATCTTATAGAATTTTTCGAGGATGTAACTAGTAGAGTGGATAGGGGAGAACCAGTGGATGTGTTGTATCTGGACTTTCAGAAGGCTTTTGACAAGGTACCACATAAGAGATTAGGATACAAACTTAAATCACACGGTATTGGGGGTTCAGTATTGATGTGGATAGAGAACTGGCTGGCAAAGAGTAGGAGTAAACGGGTCCTTTTCACAATGGCAGGCAGTGACTAGTGGGGTACTGCAACGCTCAGTGCTGGGACCCCAGCTATTTACAATTTATATTAATGATCTGGACGAGGGAATTGAAAGCAACATCTCCAAATTTGCGGATGACACTAAGCTGGGGGGCAGTGTTAGCTGTGAGGAGGATGCTAGGAGACTGCAAGGTGACTTGGATAGGCTGGGTGAGTGGGGAAATGTTTGGCAGATGCAGTATAATGTGGATAAATGTGAGGTTATCCACTTTGGTGGCAAAAACGGGAAGGCAGACTATTATCTAAATGGTGGCCGATTAGGAAATGGGGAGATGCAGCGAGACCTGGGTGTCATGGTACACCAGTCATTGAAAGTAGGAATGCAGGTGCAGCAGGCAGTGAAGAAAGCGAATGGTATGTTGGCCTTCATAGCAAGAGGATTTGAGTATAGGAGCAGGGAGGTTCTACTGCAGTTGTACAGGGTCTTGGTGAGACCACACCTGGAGTATTGCATATGGTTTTGGTCTCCTAATCTGAGGAAATACATTCTTGCCATAGAGGGAGTACAGAGAAGGTTCACCAGACTGATTCCTGGGATGTCAGGACTTTTATATGAAGAAAGACTGGATAGACTTGGTTTGTACTCGCTAGAATTTAGAAGATTGAGGGGGGATGTTATAGAAACGTACAAAATTCTTAAGGGGTTGGACAGGCTAGATGCAGGAAGATTGTTCCTGATGTTGGGGAAGTCCAGAACAAGGGGTCACAGTTTAAGGATAAGGGGGAAATCTTTTAGGACCGAGATGAGGAAAACATTTTTTCACAGTGGTGAATCTCTGGAATTCTCTGCCACAGAAGGTAGTTGAGGCCAGTTCATTGGCTATATTTAAGAGGGAGTTAGATGTGGCCCTTGTGGATAAAGGGATCAGGGGGTATGGAGAGAAAGCAGGTACAGGATACTGAGTTGGGTGATCAGCCATGATCATATTGAATGGCGGTGTAGGCTCGAAGGGCCGAATGGCCTACTCCTGCACCTATTTTCTATGTTTCTATGTTTCTATCTCCTCAAAGTTAGCCTTTCTTTTTTTAATTTTTTTTATTAGAAGTGTTTACATTACAGTAATCTGCAATAACGTAAATTTATACAGTTCTTGTACCACTTCTGTTTTTCAACTTAAATAGAAAAAAAGGATAGCAAGAGCTAGCAAAGACAGTCAGTGAGTGAATGAAAAAGTGGTCCAGGAACATACATGTGAACCTAAACCACGAGAAGTAGTTAAAGAAGAAAAGAAAAATAGAGAAAAAAGAAAATAAGATAGGACAATATGAAAGGGATGTACCTACTTCTTATCTTTACTCACCCCTCGCCAGGTCCTAAAACCATTTATTATCATCATTTTGTTGCACCCTATGTTTGTAATAAGTCGATATATGGAGACCAAATCTTTTGGAATTGGTCTTGTTTACCTGCTAGGAGGAATCTCATATCTTCTAGATGTAACAATTCCGACATATTAGAAGCCCACGTTTTTATTGTTGGCGTAGGAGCATTTTCCCAAAATTTCAGTATCAGTTTTTTTGCCGTTATTAAGCCATAACTAAGAAAACTCCTTTGAAACGCAGTCAGCTCCAAACTTGCTTCTATTGTTCCAAAAATAATCAGTTCTGCATTCGGTTTCATTTTTATTTTAAATAATTTAGTGAAAATTTCAAAAATGTAATTCCAAAATTTTAAAGTTAGCCTTTCTCCAGTCAAAAATCTCAACCTTAGGTCCGGTTCTGACCC
>JAXLNO010002120.1:0-89696 GCA_038087875.1 Malacoraja senta | reverse complement strand
AAGAGAGCAAATGGCGCCTCACTATTTCAGGGAGAGAGGGAGATAGAAAATGAGGAACTGCAGATCAGTTAGGCTGGCATCAGCATTAGGGAAATACCAGACTGTGGACTGTGGCAGGGTACATAAAAACTAAATCATTTAGAAGATCCAGCGCACATTTACAACTAGCACACCAAAGATAAAACATACAGTGCTGGTATAACTCAGCAGGTCAGGCTACGTCACTGGAGGGAATGAATAGGTGATGTATTGGTTGTAATAGGGAAAGCGAGAAAGCTGAAAAAAAAGGTGGGAGGGGGATAATGCCTAGCAAGTTATAGGTGGACACAGGTGAGGGGGTTTTATTGGCAGATGAGCAGACAAACGCTGGAGATAAAAAAGAGACAAGGCTGTGAGATAATGAAAGAAGAGAAGTAAAATGCAAAGCAGAAGGAGGGAGATAATGGGCTTATATTCACTGGAATTTAGACTGGCCTTTTCTTCACTGGAATTTAGACTGGGCTTTTCTTCACTGGAATTTAGAATGGGCTTATATTTACTGGAATTTAGAAGGATAAGAGAGGATCTTATAGAAACATGACATGTTTAAGGGATTGGACATGCTAGATGCAGGAAAAATATTCCCCATGTTGGGTGAGTCCAGAAACAGGGATCACAGTTTAAGAATAAGGGGTAGGCCATTTAGGACTGAGATGAGGAAAACCTTTTTCACCCAGAGAGTTCTGAATCTGTGGAATTATCAGCCACAGATGGCAGTGGAGGCCAATTCAACAGATGTATTCAAGAGAGTTAGATATACCACTTAGGGCTAACGGAATCAAGGGATATGGGGAGAAAGCAGGAACAAGGTTATGATTCTGGATGATCAGCCATCATGATATTGAATGGCTGTTCTGGCTGCAAGGGCTGAATGGCCTACTCCTGCACCTATTTTCAATGTTTCTATATAAGGATGGAGTGGGTTAAAGAAGAGGGGGTGGGAGAAAAATGTGTGCATCAGGTGGTGGGGGGGGGGGAGATGAGGGGAACGGGGGTGGGGGTGAGGGGAACGGACACACACACAAAACAGGAGAGTGGAAGGGCGATGTTACTTAAAATTGGAGAATGCAATATTCATACCATTGAAGCTACCCTAAGCGGAATATGAGGTGTTGTTACTCCACTTTGCATTTGGCTTCATTCAGGCAATGGAGGTAGCCCAGGACTGAAAAGGTCAGTGTGGGAATGGGAAGGGGAGTTCAAGTGGTTAGCAAATGGGTGGAATCCAGCAGGCCTTGGTCAACCAAGGGAAAATGTTTGGTAAAATGGCCGCCTCGTCTACGCTACTCTTAACCTGCAAAACATACATCAGAGATGTATCGAAGGCCATCATTAAAGTGCCTCACAGAATCAAACAAAGTGAAAGGATCTAAGTAAAAGGATTGATGCTACGCAGCATCTTATTTACTGCTCAGGCTGTTTCCAGGAATGAAATAATGGAGTGGAATTATGCTAAAATAGAGCATCATTGCTTTATTGTTTAGATATGTTAGTGATGACACTTCTGTGTCAGTCGCTGTCCTCTCCACTACTACACTGGGAACCTGAATGAGGGCCTCAGCATTAAATATAAATAGTAAAGGCATGGGAGAATTATGCATATCTAAGAGATCGATCTATTAGGTAGGCATAATTCTCCGTGCCTTTCATCCGCAGCACTTGTAACACGGGAAGGTCTGTGCAGCCCACGTGCCGTCAGCGCTGCCTGACGCCGTCAGTTTCAAGGTGAGCTAAAGGCAGCACAAATTCTGCCTTTGCTGAAGCGCGAGTTTCTTGGCTGGATGTTCAAATATGGATTGCCATTATTTTAATAGTATCTTAGGAAACAAAGAGTGAAGAATAGACTTAATGTACCAATAACGTGGTAGTACATTTCTTGGTGCTTTATGTTTTTAAATACTGTATTTCCCGGGGTGGGGGGAGAGCTCCTTTCACAGTGCTTGGGGAGTCTGGCGTTGTGGAGGGGATCGGGGTCAGTAACCCACTTGCCACGCTCCGGTCTGAGTGCAGGTAGATGGGACTAGGTGAGAGTAAGTTTTCGGCATGGACTAGAAGGGCCGAGATGGCCTGTTTCCGTGCTGTAATTGCTATATGGTTTTATATGGTTTTATTGCGGCCGGGGAGTGAATTAGCTCGGGTGGCTGCCGCAGCGCTCCGGGCACGGACAGCAGAACTGGCCGCCACTTCCGAGGAAGCAGCTCGGGTGACTGAGAGCGGCCGCCGGGACCCGACAGCAGAACCGGCTGCCACTTCAGCCCCTTCTGCCGGTCCCGGCGGCTGCTCGCAGTCACCCAAGCTGCTTCTATCCCCGGAGGTGGCGGCCAGTTCTGCTGTCTGCGCCCCGAGGGCGCTGCGGCAGCGGTGAGTGAGTTACTGATATGATCTCCGACCCTCTCCTTCTCAACACTCCTGCCCTCCCTGCATCTTTAACCCCTGGCACAGACTCTCCACACGCTGTGAAAGGAACTCTCCCTCCAATTGGACCCTTGAATTAGTATAGTCATTCAATAAGATGACAACTGATTCAACGTCCCGGTGTACTCCCGTTTTTCCCAACATCTCTCCACCTACCTTTATTCTCCGTCCCCCACCCATTCAGTCATTAAAAAATGAAGGAGATTTAGAAGCCTTGGGAAAATTGAATTGTTACTTATTTTTTATTTTTTACGGAGAGAACAATCTGCGCATGCACGGTTTAAGAATTTTTTTTAAAGCCGGCTGACTGCCTATCCTGAGTAATTACTCACGGCACGTGCCTGGTGCCTAGAATGCGCTGCCAAGGTTGGGGATTGAGACAGATAGGATAGTGGCATTTAAGAGGCTTTTAGATAGGCACATGAATGTGCAAGAATGGAGGGATATGGATTAAGTACACAGGTGAGCAAGAGATGGTCTTGGCATCATGTTTGACACAGACATTGTGGCCCAAAGGGTTTGTTCTTGTGCTGTTCTGTTCTATAAACATGCGTGCAGCTGGCTCTAAGAGTGTAAGATAGCATGCAACAATCAGACTACAAGAACACAGATTTGCTGTATAAAGACATTCAGTTTCAGCTTGATTAATAAAAGCTGGTTCTTCTCCCTGATCAATGGCAGTCGTTAATTAGACCAACGTCATTGAATATCTCCCTGGAGATGAATTTGGGCATTGCCATTATTTTGCTGAGCTAGATGTTAGGTTAACAAATCACGCATTAAAATAATCATACGCGATTAATGATAGATGTTGATGTGCCAAAAATGTGGGCAAAATTACGTCACATTAATACAATTTTCAGCTTTAACACCTGTTTTCCTGATGTGGCAAAATTCTAGGTTAGGTGTCTAAGAATCTAAAGGGAAAAAAATAATTTGGAGGGACAAATATACAAAAAATCATAGTGGATTAAAAGGTTCAAGCAAAGCAAACCAAGCATATTTATAGATGGACAAAACCAAAGTTTCAAAAACGCAGTGCTGTGTTTAAAAAAAATATGGATACACTAGAAAAGTTGTAAAAATGATTAAGTATTGGTAGAAAATGTGAAATTATACTTATCAGGAAAAGACTAAAACATTGAGGGAAAGTTTTTGGTTAACAGAATAGACATAATATACTTTTCCACTTAGCTTTGTAATGGAAAGGATAAGATTGACAATTGTTGCCAAATGATTCCATTTGTCTCCAAATCTATGAATATTAAAAGTTGGTCGTTGAAAATTTCTGTTAAAAATGATTAATAAGAAATTGAACAATGACCAAAACAAGCAAAGACTTTCAAAGTCTGTAATATCCACTAAATGAGCAACATCCCATTCATTATCAATGACCTTGCACCACCTGCTGTCTAATCTCTCCTATTGTTTTGGGAATATCCATAATGGGTTTTTTTCATTTGAAAGATGGTGGGGAGGTTAAATGATGAGGGGCAAAGTGAATGTGAAGTGATAGCTCCAGTGCAGTAACCAACACAACGGCACGGTAAATTGTATTCCTGTAATACATTGAAATAAAAGCTAATTCCAATAATAAGCCTTCCCCTATTTTACCTCGGACATCTGGGCACTAGTGTCGAATTTCCTACCAATGTTCTTCAAAGAGGCAATCTGTCCATACTCGACTGTGGAGAGAAAAGAATTTCTGGTATCATAAACAATAGCATTTTTATACGGCAACAAACACATTACTGGAGAAACTTAGGGGTACTTGTAACGGTCTCCTTGCAGGTCTTCCGAAAAAACTGTCAGGGCAGCTACAGCTTGTTCAGAACGCTGTTGCTAGAGTTCTAACAAAGACCAAAAAATTTGAACACATTACACCAATTCTTAAATCCTTACATTGGCTCCCTGTATGTCAGAGAATTGATTTCAAAATCCTGCTGCTCACCTATAAATCACTACATGGTTTAGGGCCAAAGTATATCACTGACATGCTTCCACTATATAAGCCTTCTAGACCGCTAAGATCTTCTGAGACCAATCTGTTAGTGATTCCCAGAGTAAATACAAAACATGGGAAAGCAGGATTTAGTTACTATGTAACAAATAGCTGGAATAAACTTCCTGAAGATTTAAGACTTGCCCCTACTTTCACCACTTTTAAAACAAGACTGAAAACTTTTATGTTTACTTTAGCTTTCAGCTAAATCTTAACTACATTGCACTTTTAACTTTTGCACTTTTCTATAATGCATTTTTAACTTTGCTTTTCTTTTCTTTTAATTCTTCTATTTTATTTCATTTTATTATTTCATTTTATTGTATGACATGTTTTTATGTGAAGCACTTTGAGTCTGCCTCGTGTATGAAATGTGCTATATAAATAAAGTTGCAGTTGCAGTACTTCCAAGTACTGTGGAAGCCTCAGGTCGAGATCCTGCACCAGGACTGAGAGTGTAAAGAGGAGATAACCAGAGGAGAGGGTGAAGATTTTACAAACAATGTGCGTCGAAGTAGGGCTGCAGCAGTTGAATTTCATTCGAGGACCCTCTGGAATGAATCCAAAGACTAGATATTTAGTGCCACTCAAAACTGCTGCCCAACTTAGTAGGCAGTGAAATTGAGAGTCTTGCGCCTGCAACAAGTGAACTTTAATTATCACTTGGTGCAGCAGCAAGCATCAAAGGCAAGACTAGACTGAAATGCAGTACTTTCATTCACTCCCTGCTGGTTAGGGGAGTGAGTAAAACAATTTAAGATGCTGAACTCGACAATTAGTTATTTATTCGTTTTTTTGCCAGTTCTATGCTATCTTCTATATCCTTTTATTGGCACATGGATATGCAGGGAATGGATGACATGCAGGCAGAGAGATCTTGGCATCATGTTCGGCACAGACAATGTGGGCCAAAGGGCCATAATGTTCTTTGTTCTATTCCTTTCTTTTAGTCAGTCAACTTTAGCTTAACATCAGCAACTTTGAGGATGATTTGGCAACATACAAATCAGTAACGTTGGCAAAAGTGTGTCGACCATCTGATTCACTTCCAAATACAACGTGCAAATTAATTTAAAACCTTACATAACCAGATTTCCAATTGTGCAATGTATATAGGATGCATATCACATGGCACCTCTGAACCTACCTATGCAACATAACCTCAGCAGGGCTCCTGGTAAATCCTCCTCTTTGATCAGGAGTAGTACAACCATAGGAGGGGCAGGAATCCGTAGCACAATTAGCCAATTGATATTACTGTAGAGTGCAGGAGGCTGAAAGAATCTGCAATGAGTACATATTTTAATTCAGCGAGTGATTCAGCAGTGGAAGTCTCACCTCACTATTACCACCATCTTTCGTACACTGCAAAGAGATGTGTACACTTATCCTCCATGACTCGCGGAATTCTGCTCCTGCCGTCTTTGGGGTGAGGGAGTAAACCGGAGAAAACCCACCGAGGCCATGAGGAGAAGGAACGAAGGAGCCAACGCCGTGCAGCCAACCTGTAGTCAGGATCGAACCCGCATCTGTGGCGCTGTCACTCAGGCAGCAACTCTACCGCTGCGACACCGCGCCGCGCCGCGCCGCGCCGCCCCTCCACTCCCCTCGCTCTTCATGATCAATGCTTGACGAGTTCTAGATTTAAACCTTTTTGAACTCAAGCACCGTTTCACATAACACAGCCCAGTGAGCGCCCGGGACCCTGGAGGCCCAGGGGAGGGAAATAGGTAGAGAGGGAGGGAGGGAGGGAGCGCCCGGGGTGGGGCTGCAGAGGGAGGGAGGGAGCGCCCGGGGTGGGGCTGTAGAGGGAGGGAGGGAGGGAGGGAGCGCCCGGGGTGGGGCTGTAGAGGGAGGGAGGGAGGGAGCGCCCGGGGTGGGGCTGTAGAGGGAGGGAGGGAGGGAGCGCCCGGGGTGGGGCTGCAGAGGGAGGGAGCGCCCGGGGTGGGGCTGCAGAGGGAGGGAGCGCCCGGGGTGGGGCTGTAGAGGGAGGGAGGGAGGGAGGGAGCGCCCGGGGCCGCAGGAGACGAGGCTTTTTTTCGCCGACGGCGCCGTTTTCCAAACGCAGGATCGTCCTTCACGACCGCAAATGTTATTTGTAAACAGTTGGTTCTCGCCCGCGGGACAGACACGGACACGGACACGGACACAGACGTGGAGCAAAAACCCAAACCCCCTTCACCTTCTCCGTCCTCGACCGTCGTCATGGCCGCATCGACAAGATGGAGTCGCGTCACGTCACGTGGTGGCCGCATTAATGAAGGAGGCGGGAGTTGGAGATTATAAACAAAGATTATCCTCTAGTATCTTTGATTATAAATACAGAAAACAAAATGGTGCAAATGGCGCATAAAGTGTAGAACCATGGGGTGGCATGGGCATGGGCATGAGCATGAGCATGAGCATGAGCATGAGCATGAGCATGAGCATGAGCATGAGCATGAGCATGAGCATGAGCATGAGCATGAGCATGAGCATGAGCATGGATTTGGGGATAAAAATGGTTGACTTGGAATTGGGAAGGGTGGGAGATGAGTGGATGGAGGAGGGAAAGGAACTGGGTGATGGGGGGGTATTATGTTTTTTTTAAATCATTTTGCATGTGGCATTCACTGCCAGAATGAAATGTAAAACCAGCAAAACTTTGCGATTTATGCACCTAACCTGTGGTCGTCAGAGTAGATTAAAAAGAAACATGAATTTTGCCATTCACGCCACCAACTCCAATTTTTCAGCCCTCTAGATTTCCAGTACATCTTCATACTTTGGTCTCTTGTATAATTCCATTAGATATTTAACATGGAAATAGGCCTTTCGGCCCACCAAGTTACGCTGACTGTGAGGAATGGGTTAATAGGTATAGTTGATTTAGACAAGAACCCATTGTCTAGTAGGGAGTATAGTAGGGAGTATAGAACGGAGAATAAGGGGAGTAAAGAACAAGGTACAAATGGTGACTTTTCAAGGATGAGAACAGAGAAGATAAGGAGACCATCCATTCTGGAATTAGAGTAAGGGTCATGAGAAACACTCTGTGCGCATGCATAATGAGATAAATGAATATTGCAAACACACCCATCATGACAAGATGTCTCATTTAAATGTACATGCGATGTATGATCTGGGAGGCACCAGGGGCGGTACCTGTAGAATGTGCACCTCAGTGCTCTGATTTGACAAGAGCCCGAAGGGGAGGAATAAATGTAACAAATGTAAAATGATGTGAATAAGAGAGAGATGAATTCCATCTCTCGGTGTGTCTTGACAGGGGAGACACCCAACTCTGCAGACTTGCTAATAAATAAACTTGTTTCTCTACATTCTCTACGCATCGTGAGTGTTCTTTCACAACTTGCGCCTGACAGCTTGGGGGCTCGTCCGGGATCCACACTCCGGCCAGCTGGCGACAGTATACGGAAGAAGGGACGGTGCACCCGTTGATTTCAACGGTCCCAGACCCCTAGATTGTCGTCAGCGGTTTGAGCGAGTGATATCCAGGACCAGAGATTAGAGAAACAAGTGGGAGTTCCGATCCGGAGGAAGATCGGGGGGAAATTCGCGAAGGAGCCAAATCGAGTGATTCTTGTGCACAAGACCCGGGTAAGAAAACTGACTATTAAGTACTACTCGGGCGATTAAATAAGACCTTGAGGATACCGCCCTGAAGAATTCAGGGGTCTGTACGGGCAAGGCAGGAAAGGCGGGAAAATAGATCTGGGGTAAACAGATCGGGGGTAAACAGATCGGGGAGAAATTCCGATCGGAGGATGGGCAATGAGAACGGAAAGCCCACAAGGGAGGGGAAGGGCGGTAAGCCCGACCCCAGCATTCTGCCTGATAGTCCGTTGGGGCGAATGCTGAGCCTCTGGGGGCAGAGAAATACCCAGGGATTGGAGAAGACAAAAATGATTCGATTTTGTTATTTTGAGTGGCCAAAACACCCAATCAAAGGAGACTCGGTCTGGTGGCCGAAGAATGGGTCAGATGAGGATTGGGTGCGACAGGCATTGAATGTATATGTGAATAATAAATCTAACCTGTTGATAGAAGAAACCATGTATGCCGCGGTATGGGAGACGGGATGTAATCTGTTAAAATTAAAAGAAGAGGCTGAACAGTCAAGCCCCTCTTCACCCCCATGGGATATACTGGAGAACCTACCTCCTCCCTATGTACACCCACCACCCGGAGTAGCACCACAGATCCCACCCCCGCCTCCACTTGCGGCGGCGGTGGAAGAGGTGACACCCGGACCCGCTCAGGTGGTAAGGAGAAAGGTCAGGGTAAAGCAAGAACCTAATAACAATGTTACTGACGGTGATGACACCGACAGTGAACAATCGGACCCCAGGAGTGAGGACGGGGAGGAGATAGAAAGACAGGAGGCGGCTGGGGTAGATGAATTAAATCACCCGCCACCGAGAGAGGGAGTCAGGAGGTCGGTCAGAGTAAAAAAATACCGATAAAAATTAGACCCTTAAGGGAGGTACCCATGGGAGGATCCCACGGGGGAATGGGATTTGTTAATGTCCCCTTAACCAGTACCGAGGTAAGGAACTTCAAGAAGGAGATGAAAAGCCTCCTTGGAGATCCTTTAGGTCTGGCGGAACAGATAGATCAATTCCTTGGGCCAAACACTTATACGTGGGAGGAGTTAATGGCCATTATGGGGAATCTCTTCACGCCAGAGGAGAGGCAAATGATTAGGGCAGCGGCAATGAAAAAGTGGGAACAGGAGAACCCGCCAGGGCAGCAAAATGCGGCGGCCGCAGACAAATTCCCAGTACAAGAGCCAGATTGGGACAAGGGAATAGCAGCTGGACGAGGAAATATGAGGGACCTGCGGGAATATAATTATAAAAGGGATTAAAGAGGCAGTACCCAAAGGACAGAATTTTGAACGAGCATTTGAGAATGGACAGCAGAAAGATGAGGCCCCGACAGCATTCCTTCAAAGACTCAGGAATAACATGCAACAGTATTCCGGAATAGATCCGGACTCAGAGGCAGGACAACAACTGCTCAGGCCAATTTCATGACTAAATCCTGGCCTGATGTAAGGAAGAAGTTAGAAAAGATGGAAGATTGGAATGAGAAATTACTGTCTCAGTTACTTACGGAGGCCCAGAAAGTGTACGTGCGAAGGGATGAGGAAAAACAGAAGGGAAAGGCAAAGATTATGTTGCAGGCAGTAAAGCAAGTAGTAGACCAGGACAAGGGCGGTACAGGATGGCGAGGGAGTTACTCCAGAGGCAGGGGAAGAGGATTCGGCAGAGGCCGCGGAAGAGAAGGATATGGAGAAGGATTCGGCAGGGGCCGGGGAAAAACGAGTACGGGACAAAGTTGGAGGACAGGACCTTCAAAATGTTATTTTTGTAATAAGGAAGGACACTTCAAAAGGGAGTGCCCTGAGCTTGTAGCGGAGTCCCGTACGTACAGTATGATGGAGAATGAATAGGGGGGTCAGGGGTTCCCGTCCCTGGGGTCGGGGGACTATAGAAGGGAACCCTTGGTAAATTTAAAAATAGGACCCCAGGGAGAAGATACGGTGTTCATGGTAGATTCAGGAGCAGAGCGATCAAGTGTAACCAAAGTACCAATAGGTATGAAGGCAGGACAAGGGAGAATTAAAATTACTGGAGTAGGGGGGACTGTAATGGTAGCTCCCGAGATAGGAGGCGTGAATGTAAGGTATGGACACCGGGAGGCAGTAGAGGACTTAATCTTAGTCCCTCAGGCTGGTATAAATTTAATGGGCAGAGATTTACAAATACAATTGGGGATAGGCACAGCACCGGTAGAGGGAAGGATAGTGGTTCAGTTGTATACTCTAAGAGAGGCGGATGAGCAAAGAATTAATGACCAAGTATGGGCCAAGGAAGGAAACAGAGGAGGTTTGCAAATACCCCCTCTACAGATAGTATTAAAGGACGGTGCCGACATAGTACGAGTAAGACAATACCCCATTTCGACCGAGGGTCAAAAAGGCTTACAACCAATCATTGAGAATTTATTAAAGGACGGGGTATTGGAACCATGTATGTCCCCCTACAATACTCCGATCCTACCAGTCAGAAAGACCGACGGGACATTTAGACTCGTACAGGACTTAAGGGAATTGAACAAGGTAGTCCGAGCCCGACACCCGGTAGTACCTAACCCTTACACCATCATGGGACGGATACCCCCAAGCCACAAATGGTTTAGTGTGGTAGGTTTAAAGGACGCTTTCTGGAGTTGTCCGCTGACAACAGAGAGTAGAGACTTATTTGCCTTTGAGTGGGAAAACCCTAACACCGGGCGAAAGCAACAATTCCGGTGGGCGGTGCTCCCTCAAGGTTTTACAGAATCACCCAATTTATTCGGCCAAATTTTAGAGCAGGTACTGGAGGATTTCCCAGGTCACGGGGAAACGCAACTATTACAGTACGTGGACGACCTTCTCTTGTCAGGAGAGAGGGAAGAAGAAGTAAGGGACGCCACGATAATCCTGTTAAACTTCTTGGCGAAGAAGGGGTTAAGGGTGTCCCGTAACAAGCTTCAATTTGTGGAACAGGAGGTAAAATATCTAGGACACCTGATAAGCGGAGGAAAGAGACGAATAAACCCGAAAGGATAGCTGGAATCACGGGAGTTCCACTCCCGAGGAATAAGAAAGAAATCCGGAAATTCCTGGGTTGATAGGATACTGTCGACTGTGGATAGATGATTACGCCCGACAGGTGAAATTCCTGTATGATAAATTGGGAGAAGAAAAAGACAA
The DNA here is from genome assembly GCA_038087875.1 of Malacoraja senta. NCBI lineage: Eukaryota > Metazoa > Chordata > Chondrichthyes > Rajiformes > Rajidae > Malacoraja > Malacoraja senta. The sequence continues at coordinate 78,477 of JAXLNO010002120.1, read as the reverse complement.
GGTTAAGTGGACCCCTGAACAGGAGGTGGAATTTGGGAAATTAAAGAACAGTCTGATTACTGCTCCCGTGTTGGCCCTACCCTCGTTAGAACAACCTTTCCATCTCTTCGTAAATTCGGACAAGGGGGTGGCACTAGGGGTACTTACCCAGAAGAGAGGGGGGAACCGACAGCCGGTGGCCTTCCTCTCAAAACTATTAGATCCAGTCTCCAGGGGATGGCCGGGATGCATACAAGCGGTAGCAGCCACTGCAATATTGGTGGAGGAGAGTAGAAAATTAACCTTTGGAGGAGCTCTGGTTGTTTCTACGCCACACACAGTAAGAACCATACTCACTCAGAAATCCAACAGATGGTTAACGGACTCTAGAATTTTAAAGTACGAGGCCATCCTATTGGAAAAAGACGATTTGAGTATAATTACGGATAAGAACCTTAACCCGTCCCAATTCCTGTATTCAGCAGAAAAACCGGGCAATGAGGGGGAGGACCCAGTACACTGCTGTAGTGAAATAATAGATTTACAGACAAAAAGTAGAGAAGACTTGGAAGAACAACCTCTGGCTGAGGGCAGCCGGTGGTTTATAGATGGGTCCTCCAGGTGTATAGATGGAAAAAGACATAGTGGGTACGGTATAGTGAACGGGGAAACTATGGAGGAAATTGAAAGCGGTAGGCTGCCTGGTAGTTGGTCAGCCCAATCTTGTGAAATATATGCATTAATGAGAGCTTTGGAACTATTGGAGGGGAAGGAAGGAACAGTATATACCGATTCAAAATACGCCTTTGGGGTAGTACACACCTTTGGGAAAATCTGGAAAGAGCGAGGAATGATAACAGCTCGAGGGAAAGAATTAGCGCATGAGCAATTGATAGGGCAGACACTGGAGGCCTTGCAGAAACCAGAAAGAATAGCCATAGCACATGTGGCAGGGCATCAGAAGGGTAACACCCTAGAGGCCAGAGGAAATAGGGCAGCAGATGAGGTTGCAAAACGAGCAGCCACAGAACAGATGGTAGAAATAATGTCACTAATACCTTTAAGGGAACAGGAGGAAAAGATACCAATCTTTAGTGAGAAAGAGCAGGAAAACATGAGGGAAATGGGAGCCCGGCTTACCCCAAATGGGAAATGGTGGACACCGGATGGAAAGCAGCTATTGAACAAAGAAATTATAAGGGAGTTATTAGGGAGGCTGCACAGGCAAAGCCATTGGGGAACCCAAGCTCTCTGTGACACCCTCCTCAGAACCTACGCTTGCCGTGGGATGTATACCATGGCCAAACAAGTCATAGGGGGCTGTGTAATATGTCAGCGAATTAACAAGAAAATCATGAGAGCAGTCCCGGGAGGAGGACAACCATTGGCAATTAGGCCCTTCCAAAGAATACAGATAGATTTCACCGAGTTGCCCCGGGTACAGAAATGGAAGTACCTGTTAGTGGTAGTGGACCATTTCACTAGATGGGTAGAGGCATTCCCCACAGCAACTGCCACCTCACAGGCGGTAGCCAAGGTATTATTGGAGCAAATTATACCCAGATATGGGATTGTGGAAACAATAGACTCGGATAGAGGGACCCATTTTGCCTCCAAGACACATAAAATGATATGCGAAGCACTAGGAATTGAATGGAAATTGCATACACCGTGGCATCCCCAGAGCTCCGGAAAGGTGGAGAGAATGAATGGCACCTTGAAGACCCAAATCACCAAATTGATAGAGGAAACGAGACTCCCCTGGACTAAGTGCCTTCCGATAGCCTTGTTGAGAATCCGCACGGCACCTCGAAAGGACATAGGGGTATCCCCATATGAAATGTTATTCGGGCTCCCATACTTAGGGGAGATAGAAGGGGTCCCAACAATACAAGGGAATGATGTATTCCTAAGGAACTATTTATTGGCAGTGTCCCAATCTCTTGCAGAACTAAAAATTAAAGGATTGCTGGCCCAGAGCCCACCACTGGATTTCCCGATACACTCAGTCAAGGCTGGGGACTGGGTACTAATAAAAACGTGGAAAGAAGAAAAGCTGCAACCTAAGTGGACTGGACCCTACCTGGTGTTACTAATCACCGAGACAGCAGTACGAACAAAAGAGAAAGGGTGGACACACGCAAGCCGATTTAAGGGTCCTGTGGAGGCCCCACCAGACAATATCAGCCCGTGGACTGTGCGCAAAGGAGAGGAACCATTGACTTTGGTATTCACCAAGACCCCGCACGGAAAATGAAGACTTCATGCTGGTGGATCGTGTGTTGGGTGGTTACCCAACTCGTGAGTAACATAACATGTATAAATATCACAATACCACAAAATAGAAAGTCCACCACCATCCCATTTAATGTATGTAAAGGGAAATGGTGGTGCGGATATAGAATGTATGTATGCACCCATCCCTGTAAAGATTGGCACGCGGTGTTTACTTCATCAAGATATGGGTGGCATCGAACCACCTATCAAACTGATAGGTGGAAAGTATACAAAAACCCAAATGAGGGATTGCCAGGACGCGTATATGTAAGCATACAGAGTGTTCAAATGCAGGAAAGTGGTAGGTATTGGATATGTGCAGAAAGAACAGGGAAGGACGCATGCCTGAGGTTTGAGATAGAAGTGAAGCTAGACGGGAATATGGTAAAATATGAGGATGGGAGGGAAAGGTTCCAGATAGATGACAGTCAGAGTAGGAGTCCCTGGGCAACACCAGCACCACCGGTAGTAAGAAATGTCACCACAGAAAATGAGCCTAAGGATTTGAAGATAATGATAGTAGCAGGAGAAACAGAATTAAGGCAGTTATATGAGGAGGGAATACCTACAGGAGGAAAGGGAGCCAACGCCTGGCTTGCCTGGATGATGTACACGGCCCGGAGTATGCAACACACCAATTGCTACGCCTGCGCCGGAGCTAAGCCTCAGCTGGTTCCAGTACCATTTCCCTTGAATTGGGATAGGACACCTGGGGCTATGCCATGTATACTGCAGCTATTCACGAATCCCATCCTACCAAAGGATGCGACCTGCCAGAGTTATCATTACCTATTCCCGGCTAGCAACAACAATACAAAGGGCCGAAGGACAGACCCACGACCTCCTCCATTTAGAACTCCCCTTGGGGAGGAGGGATTTGAGTGTTATACCAGATATAACCCAGATGGACAGGAAATGGGGAAGGTGCTGAACTGCAATCAGACGTATAACATAACGGCTGAGGAACAGGGGCCACTGTTCAAAAGCTCCTGGCTGAGAAAGCAGATAGTCAGTAGAGCCGATGTCTGGTGGTGGTGCGGGGAGAATACCCTGTGGCCCCGGTTACCAGGGTCATGGACGGGAACCTGTACCCTCACACAATTGATGATGCCCTTCACCATAGCAGTAGAACATGCTGTAGAACTCAATGAAGGAAGCCGACGACAGAAGAGAGGGGTGAGAGGATCATTCGACACACACATATATATAGATGCGATAGGGGTGCCAAGAGGGGTACCCGATGAATTCAAAGCCAGAAACCAGATAGCTGCAGGTTTTGAATCCATGCTCTTCTGGTGGTCCACAATTAATAAAAATGTGGACTGGATCAACTACCTATACTACAATCAACAACGCTTTATAAATTACACTCGAGATGCGGTTGAAGGATTAGCGGAGCAACTGACAGATACCAGCCTAATGGCGTGGCAAAATCGCATGGCCTTAGACATGCTACTGGCTGAGAAGGGAGGGGTGTGTGTAATGTTCGGGGAACAATGTTGCACCTTCATCCCCAACAACACTGCTCCTGATGGGTCAGTATCGAGAGCCCTAGCAGGTCTCACCTCCCTGTCTGTCGAATTGGCCGAGAACTCCGGAGTAGACACCTCCTGGACTGGGTTTCTAGAATCCTGGTTTGGGAAATGGAAGCACATCTTTACATCAGCCCTAACATCAGTGGTAGTTATGATGGGGTTGCTGTGCCTATTTGGATGTTGTATCATTCCCTGCGTACGGGGGTTGTCTCAGCGATTGATAGAGACAGCCCTGACCAAGAATGACGCCGCCATGATGGCCTTTAAAACACAGTATGACCAGCGAGAGGAAGATAAAGAGGCGAAGATTCTGCTGCTAGCATTAGAAAACGGGCAGATAGTCTAAATCAAAGGTTGCGTAGCAAAAGAAAAAGTGTGGATTGTGAGGAATGGGTTAATAGGTATAGTTGATTTAGACAAGAACCCATTGTCTAGTAGGGAGTATAGTAGGGAGTATAGAACGGAGAATAAGGGGAGTAAAGAACAAGGTACAAATGGTGACTTTTCAAGGATGAGAACAGAGAAGATAAGGAGACCATCCATTCTGGAATTAGAGTAAGGGTCATGAGAAACACTCTGTGCGCATGCGTAATGAGATAAATGAATATTGCAAACACACCCATCATGACAAGATGTCTCATTTAAATGTACATGCGATGTATGATCTGGGAGGCACCAGGGGCGGTACCTGTAGAATGTGCACCTCAGTGCTCTGATTTGAAAAGAGCCCGAAGGGGAGGAATAAATGTAACAAATGTAAAATGATGTGAATAAGAGAGAGATGAATTCCATCTCTCGGTGTGTCTTGACAGGGGAGACACCCAACTCTGCAGACTTGCTAATAAATAAACTTGTTTCTCTACATTCTCTACGCATCGTGAGTGTTCTTTCACAACTTGCGCCTGACACTGACCATCGATCACCCATTCACACTAGGTCTATGTTATCCCACTTTCCTCACCCACTCCCTACACATGCGGGGCAATTTTACAGACAAATTAACCTACAAAGCCAATGCGTCTTTAGGATGTGGGAGAAAACCCACACGCTTGCAGGGAGAATGTGCAAATTCAACACAGACAGTGCCCGAGGACAGGATCGAACACAGTTCTCTGGCTGTGCCACTATATCTTGATTTCCAACACGCAAAAAATTAAACTATCTATTTTCAGTCTTAAATCTCTAAGTCACACTACGTCCCCCTTAACAACTATGTTTTAATTCACTTCAAGACTATGGGGCAGTACATTGGCCGTAAAGTTGCTGCCTAAAAGTGCCAGAGCCCCGGAATCGATCCTGAATATGGGTGCTGTCTGTATGGAGTTTGCTCCTTTTCCCTTTGATCGCATGGGTTATTTCCGGGTTTCATTGAACTTGTTTCCTTCCACATTCCACAGGTGTGCAGGACCCTTTATCAGACCCAACCCAAAACTTAATATTTTCCTTTTGTCCAGAAATTATGTTTGACATGTTGAGTTACTCCAGCTTTTTGTGTCTATCTTCGGTGTAAACCAGCATCTGCAGTTCCTTCCTACACACACACGATACTATACGATGTAATTTTATAAAACCCTGGAGGGAAATTCTGTGTGTGGGTGGGTATATATATATATTATATATACATACACACACACACACATATATATATATATATATATATATATATATTTATATAGTTATATATAAATATATGTTGATTTGTTTTCTCGTTTATACATTGTTTACAGAGTACTATGTTTACATATTCTGTTGTGCTGCTGCAAGTACGGATGTCATTGTTTTAACTGGGACATCAGAGAATAAAACACTCTTGGCTCTCGATTTACGTCCCTAGTGTGTAGGATAGAACTAGTGTACGGGTGATCGGTGGTCGGTGTGGCCGAAAGGCCTGTTTCCGCGCTGTATTTTAAAATTAACTAAAAACACTAAAACGAGAGGGAGTCTAAAAAGTCTTGATCTGAAACGTCAACCAATTCCTATCCAGAGATGCTGCCTGCTCCACGGAGTGATTCGGCGTCGGGTTTCAGCGGTCGCGGCGAGAGCAATGGCGGCCAGATCTCCCACAATGCAAAGGGAGGGAGAAAGTGCCCGGCGCCGTCTGGTTCCCGTGGTAGTGCGCATGTGCAGGGCAGCCCAGGATGTGCAGGCCGTGTCAGTGCGCATGTGCAGGGTGTCCGGCCGTGCCGGGTCAGTGCGCATGTGCAGGTGGTCCGGAGCGGGGAGCCGGCGGCCCGGACCCGGATGGCTCTGGGGGCGGAGACGGAGAGAGAGTGGGGCCGCTCACAGTTGAACGGTAGGTGGCGCTGGTGCTGTGAGAGCGGCGCCCGTGCGCCGGCAGCGACAACCTGGGCCCGGACCCGGAGCGGCGACAAAGCGCCGGCACCTGCTATCTGAACCCCAGGAATTTCCACTATCTAACCCAGGGATGCCCCCACCTCAAACACAATTATTCCTCCACCTACACGCGTTCAATTATTATTCCAACTCCAGGAATTTGTATCCCAGGGATTGTCCCTGATCCCAATGATTCCCACTTCCCATTGCACCGAAGGATTAGACTGCACAGTCTCTGATCCCAGTGATTGGACCCCACCCGTCCTCTGATCCCTGGGATTGGAGCCTGTTTTATCCTAATCTCTGGGAATGGACCCCACCCTGTCTCTGATCCCAGGGATTGGAGTTTGCCCCATTGGTGATGCCAGGAATTAGACCATAGCCCATCTCTAATTCCAGGAATTGGATCCCACCTCATCACTGATCCCAGGAGTTGGAACATGCCCCATCTCTGATCCCAGATCTCCTCAAATCTAACCTTAAATCTCAGGAAATTGTAATTTCCGGAAACCCAGGAATCGGTCCCTTGGATCTCCCCCGCAGTCCCCAATCCCTCGGATTGCAACTTGTCTCCCCCAAGCCTAATGATTGGATCTCATCTCTGATCCAGGGAATTCCCACAGGAATTGACCTCTAACCCTTAAACCTGTGGAATTGCAATCTGCACACAAACCCGGCTAGGTCACCAGTGCCATGTAAATGCATGGCAATCTTTCCAATTTCTGGGATTGCTGTCCCGTCTAAATCCTGAGCTCGCAAACTGAGAATTGCCCAGTCTCCAAATTGTCCTCCATCTCTCAACCCCAACACCATAGTAGAACTCTTCAAACCTTTCGTCTCACGCCTTATTTCCTTCTCTGGCCTCTGTCTAACCATCTGCCTATCAAAAACCGCCCTTGTTCACCTCTTACCTTCTACTCTTTGCCCTGTTCTTCCTCCCTTCCAGATTTCATCCCTCCTTCCCTACAAACATTGTGAGGAAGGATCCTGACCCGAAACATCACCTATGTACCTATGTATTGAATGTAACATCTCCAAGTTTGCGGATGACACAAAGCAGGGTGGTAGTGTGAGGTGCGAGGAGGATGCTATGAGGCTGCAGGGTGACTTGGATAGGTTGGGTGAGTGGGCAGATGAATGGCAGGTGCAGTATAATTTGGATAAATGTAACGTTATCCTCTTTGGTGGCAAGAACAAGAAGTTAGATTATTATCTGAATGGTGTCAGATTAGGAAGACGGGAGGCGCAACGAGACCTGGGTGTCCTTGTACATCAGTCATAGAAAATAAGCATGCAGGTACAGCAGGCAGTGAAGAAGGCAAATGGCATGTTGGCCATCATAGCTGAAGGATTTGAGTATAGGAGCAAAGAGGTCCTACTGTAGTTGTACAGGGACCTGGTGAGGCCACACCTGGAGTATTGTGTGCAGTTTTGGTCACCTAATTTGAGGAAGGACATTCTTGCTTTTGAGAGGGTGCAGCGTAGGTTCACCAGGTTAATTCCAGGGATGGTGGGACTGACATATGATAAAAGAATGGATCGACTGTGCTTATATTCACTAGCATTTAGAAGGATAAGATAGGCTAGCTGCAGGAAAAATGTTCCCAATGTTTGGGGAGTCCAGAAACAGGGGTCACAGTTTAAGAAAGCTATGGCCATATAGGACTGAGATGAGGAAAAACATTTTCATCCAGAGTTGTAAATCTGGAATTCTCTGCCACATAAGGAAGTGGAGGCCAATTCACTGGATGTGTTCAACAGAGTTAAATATAGTTCTTAGCACTAATGGAATTGAGGCAGATGGGAAGAAAGCAGCTTCTCCAGAGATGCTGCCTGACCTGCTGAGTTACTCCAGCACTTTGAATCTTTTTTCCCTGTTGAATCACCCTCTGCTGACTCATGGTTGACTATTAACAGGAAGTATCTTTCTGTCCCTGATCCTCGCATTTGCTCCCAGTCCCAAATCTGGAATTTTCCATCCCATTCCCCCTTGCCCAAGTCCCCAATCCCTGGACTCCCCCATCACAGGTGTATAATCCCCTCTGCTCCATATCCCAGGGATTAGGCATGGACATGTTGGTCGCATGGGCGAGTTGGGCTGAGGGCCAATTTCCATGCTGTATGACTCTATGACTTGAGCGGTGCAGAGAGGTAAAGGTTAGTGGAAGAAAAACTAACGGATGCTATTACCAGCATTCACAAGGATAAGATCTGGACGGGATGAGATAGTGGATGGGATGTGGAAATTCCAGGGGCGCAGTGGTAGAGTTGCTGCCTTAAAACGCTTGCAGCGACAGTGACCCAGTTTCGATCCCGACTACGGGTGCTGTCTGTAGAGTTTGTACATTCTCTCCGTGAGCTTTCTCCGAGATCTTCGGTTTCCTCCCACACTCCAAAGACGTGCAGGTTTGCAGGTTAATTAGCTGCTCTAAATTTGTAAATTGTCCTAGCATGTAGGATAGTGCTAGTATACGGGGTGATCGCTGGTTGGGGTGGACTCGGTGGGCTAAAGGGCCTGTTTCCGTGCTGCATCTCTGAAGTCTAAAGTAAATTTTAAAGACAGCATCCGAGCAAAGGATCGATCCCGGGTCTCTGGCGCTGTGACGCAGTGACTCTACAGTTGCGCCACTGTGCCATTCTTGAACTCTATATATGAGCTGTTCTGATCCGTTATACCTTGTCTGACCTGCATCTTCTGCATGTGGTCTATTCTCAGTGACCGCTCTCCAGTCGGCCAACTCCATCTGATGCACGTGCAGCCATGGCCCACGTGACGGGTTTCCGAGTGGGCGCCGAGTTCTCGAGCTACAGTGAGCTGCACCGGGAGTACCGGCGCTACCAGAGGGACAACTCCGTGCAGATGTGGACCAGGCACTCGCGGACCATCGAGGCGCAGCGGCGACGGGCACCCAAGCGCCCGATGAACAATGCGCTGAAGTTTGCCGAGATCGACTACGTGTGCATTCACGGCGGCAAGTTATTCAAGACCAAAGGATTCGGCAAACGGCCAATCCAGAGGTGAGGAAATACTTGCAGGGGCAGCACAGGGGCGCAGCTGGTACAGCCGCTGCCTCACCACACCAGGGATCCCGGTTCGATCCTGACCTCTGGTGTGCTCCGTGTGCGGAGTTTGCACGTCCTCTCTGTGACCAGCTGTGTTTCTTCTGTGTGCTTCAGTTTCCTCCAATATCCAAAACACGTGCGGGTTTCTTGGTTAATTGGCCCTCTGTAAATCGTCCCGAATGTGTAGGGAGTGGATGACAAAGTGGGATAACATGGAACATGGAATACCCCTGCTCCTATTTCCTAAACTCTGATTTAAAGATGTTTTATCCTTTTAAATTTAATTATACAAGTTGAGCTGGGTAGTTAGTTTTGTTTAGAATTACAGCATGGAAACAGGCCTCTCGGCCCACCGAGTCCACACCGACCATCAATCATCCATTCACACTAGTTCTATGTTATCCCACTTTCTCATCCACTCTCTACACACTAGGGGCAATTTACAAAAGCAAATTAACCCACAAACTTGCACGAGTTTAGAATGTAGAAGGAAACCACTTTGAAAACCCCCACGTGGTCACAGGGAGGACGTACAATCTCCGCATAGACAGCACCTGTAGTCAGAATCGAACCTGATTCTCCGGTGCTGTGAGGCAGCAGCTCTAGAGCTGCCCCTGTCTGTCTCTTTTTCTCTTTTTTTTCTCCGTCCCTTTGTTCATTTTTTTCCTCTTTTGCACTCTGCTCATCTTTGTGTCTGTGTCTATCTCTCTCTCCCTCTCTCTCCCCCCTCTCTCTTCCCCCTCTCCCAACACCTATATTTGCTCATGCCTACCTGCACATACACTTCTTCTTCTTGCGTATGGCGTGCACAGCCTAAAGTTGCAGGACAACTTGTTCTATTTGATCTTATTTGATTGTGCACGCCAGGTTGATTGCATTCGTCGAAACAGGGTGGACCACGTGAAGGTTGCAATCTTCCACCCCGCACATACACGACTCGCTGGGATTGTCTAGACTGGTAGAGTCATCCTACATAGAAATAGGCCCTTCGGCCCAACTTGCCCACGCTCATCGAGATGGCCCATGTACACCGGTCCCACCTGCCTGCGTTTGGCGCTTGTCCCTCAGAACCATCCCTATCCATGTACCTTTCCAAATGTCTTTTAAATGCTATAGTACCTGCCCCATCTTCCACCACTGGAGGCTAGTTTCATTTACCCACCGCACTGTGCGGAAAAGGTTACCCCTTGGGTTCTTTTTAAAATAATAGGTGACGTTTCGGTTTGACACCCGTCTTCAGACTAAGAGTCAAGGGAGAGGGAAACTAGAAGTTTCCTCTAGTTTATTCATTTCTAGATTAATCGTTCTATTAATTTCACTGTCGTCTTGTTTAGTTTCACTGTTTGCATCTACTTGTTATCATCTTCACCACGGCCAACAATGGACCATTGTGGGCTCCACATTTCCTTTATCATCGTTGCTGGCTTTCATTTGTTCTTTCATAACTTTCACTCATTTGTTCTTTGTACCCCTTCATCCCCTAGTTCCCTCTCCCGTGGCTCTCAGTCTGATAAAGGGTCCCAACCCGAAATGTCACCTATTCCTTTTCTCCAGAGATGCTGCGTGACTCGCTGAATTACTCCAGTATTTTGTGTCCATCTCCTTTGTTATGTACTATGTTATCTTACACCAATTCTGCATGAATCACATTTTATTGCAGCTGTTGCTTCAAGTCCCCCCCAGTTTGTGAAGGAGTTTATTATCAGTCAAAGGGCATTCATTCAGCACACCATCTTGTCTTCCCACTTACACAGCTTGATGGCCAATGTAAATCTAATATTTCTGTTGGATTCTGTGATGATTGTAAAAGATAGCCATACACTGCTGGCCTGAATCATCCTACCACAACTAGAGAGCAGTCCTGAACTGCCATCTTCCTCATTGGTGACCCTCGGACTATCTTTGTTATTCCCTTATACACTGTAAATGCTCAATTGTAATCATGTATTGTCTTCCCACTGACTGGTTAGCATGCAACAAAAGCTTTTCACTGTAACTCGGTGACAATAAACTAAACTGAGCAAAACTGAAGAAGGGTCTCGATCTGAAGCGTCACCTATTCCTTTTCTCCAGAGATGATGCCGGACCCGCTGAGAACATAGAAACATAGAAAATAGGTGCAGGAGGCCATTCGGCCCTTTGAGCCAGCACCGCCATTCATTGTGATCATGGCTGATCGTCCCTATCAATAACCCGTGCCTGCCTTCTCCTCATATCCCTTGATTCCACTAGCCCCTAGAGCTCTATCTAACTCTCTCTTAAATCCATCCAGTGACCTGGCCTCCACTGCCCTCTGTGGCAGGGAATTCCATAAATTCACAACTCTCTGGGTGAAAAAGTTTTTTCTCACCTCAATCTTAAATGACCTCCCCTTTATTCTAAGACTGTGGCCCCTGGTTCTGGACTCGCCCAACATTTGGAAATTTTTTCCTGCATCTAGCTTGTCCAGTCATTTTATAATTATATATGTTTCTACAAGATCTCCCCTCATCCTTCTAAACTCCAGTGTATACAAGCCTAGTCTTTTCAATCTTTCCTCATATGACAGTCCCGCCATCCCAGGGATCAATCTCGTGAACCTACACTGCACTGCCTCAATCACAAGGATGGCCTTCCTCAAATTAGGAGACCAAAACTGTACACAATACTCGAGATACCACTGCATAAGAACCTCTTTAATCCTATACTGAAATCCTCTTGTTATGAAGGCCAACATTCCATTAGCTTTCTTCACTGCCTGCTGTACCTGTAAGCCAACTTTCAGTGACCAATGTACAAGGACGCCCAGGTCTCGCTGCACCTCCCCCTTACCTAACCTAACCCCATTGAGATAATAATCTGCCCCTTGTTTTTGCCGCCAAAGTGGATAACCTCACATGTATCTATATTATACTGCATCTGCCACGCCTCTGCCCACTCACTCAACCTGTCCAGGTCACCCTGCAACCTCCTAACATGCTCTTCACAGCTCACACTGCCACCCAGTTTTGTGTCATCCGCAAACTTGCTAGTGTTGCTCCTAATTCCCTCTTCCAAATCATTAATATATATGGTAAACAGTTGCGGCCCCAACACCGAGCCTTGCGGCACTCCACTCGCCACTGCCTGCCATTCTGAAAAGGACCTATTCACTCCTACTCTTTGCTTCCGGTCTGCCAACCAATTTTCTATCCATGTCAACACCCTACCCCCAATACCATTTGCTCTAATTTTAGTCACAAGTCTCCCGTGCGGGAACTTATCAAAGGCTTTCTGAAAGTCTAGACACACTACATCCACTGGCACCCCTTCATCCATTTTACTTGTCACATCCTCAAAAAATTCCAGAAGATTAGTCAAGCATGATTTCCCTTTCATAAATCCATGTTGACTTGAACTAATCATTTTACTGCTATCCAAATGTCCCATTATTACCTCTTTAATAATTGACTCCAGCATCTTTCCCACCACCGAAGTCAGGCTAACTGGTCTGTAATTCCCCGTTTTCTCTCTCGCTCCTTTCTTGAAAAGTGGGATAACATTAGCTATCCTCCAATCCACAGGAACTGATCCTGAATCTATTGAACATTGGAAAATGATCACCAATGCGTCCACTATTTCTAGAGCCACCTCTCTGAGGACCCTGGGATGTAGACCATCAGGTCCAGGGGATTTATCATCCTTCAGTCCCATTAGCCTACCCAATACTATTTCTCGCCTAATGAAAATTTCTTTCAGTTCCTCGACCCCCTTAGATCCTCTGTCCTCCAGTACATCTGGGAGATTGTTTGTGGCTTCCTTAGTGAAGACAGATCCAGCCTTTAGTGTCTATCGACTGCTGTTCTTCACCCAGTTAGCTTACACACTACCTCCCACTGTCTTTTTCAGAACCAACAAGATGAAGTGTCCGTGTATGATTAAAGTCCGTCTTTCTGCAGATGGAGACAAGTTTGTGGTGAAAGAGATGAATGAACCGCATAACCACACAGTGCCGCAGGTAAAAGCAGAACACACACACCAGCCAGGTGGAGTTTTTGTATCTGCCACTGCTTCAGATGGGTGTGTGTGTGTGAGTGTGTGTGTGGACGTGTGTGAGTGTGTGTGTGTGTATGTGAGTGTGTGTATGTGTGTGAGTGTGTGTGTATGTGAGTGTGTGTGAGAGTGTGTATGTGAGTGTGTGTGGTCCCACCTCCACACATTTTCAGAGAGCATTATACTACTTCTGTAGACGCTGGGCTCTTGAAAATTTTACTTCAGAGATACAGCGCAGAAACAGGCCCTTTGGCCCACCGAGTCCACACCGACCAGCGATCCCCACACGTTAACACTATCCTACACACACGAGGGACAATTCACATTTACACTAACCCAATTATCCTACATATCTGTACATCTTTAGAGTGTAAGGAAACCGAAGATCTCGGAGAAAACCCATGCAGGTCATGGGGAGAACGTAAGAACTCCGTACAGACAGCACTTGTAGTCAGGATCAAAGCCGGGTCTCCGGCACTGCAAGCTGTAAGGCAGCAATTCTACCGCTGCTCCACCGTGCCAAGCTTATAAGAACTCCGTCTCTTTTACCGTGAGAGAATGTTACCTGAGGCACCAACGCATATCGGTGGGACTTAAAGCTGTAGGCTGCAATGAAATGGGATTTGTGCAGAATTGGTTCAAGATAACATAATACATAGCAACAAAGATAGACACAGCAAGCTGGAGTAACTCAGTGGGTCAAGCATCATATCTGCAGAAAAGGAATAGGTGACGTTTCGGATCCTTCCTGGCTGGTCTGAAGAAAGGTCTCGATCAGAAAAGTCACCTTTTTCTTTTCTCCAGAAATGTTGTCTGACCCGCTGAGTTACTCCAGCTTTTTGTGATTATGTTTGGTGCAAACTAAAATCGGCAGTTAGTTTGGACATACAGCGTGGAAACAGGCCCTTCGGCCCACCGAGTCAAGGCCGACCAGCAATCCCTGCACATCAACACTAATCTACTCCACACACATTAGGGACAACTTTCAATTCTACCAAGCCAATTAGCCTATAAACCTGCACATCTTTAGAGTGTGGGAGGAAACCGCAGCTCTCAAACAAAACCCAACGGGGAGAACGTACAAACTCTGTACAGACAGCGCCCGTAGTCAGGATGAAACCCGGTCTCTTGCGCTGTAACGCTGCAACTCTGCCGCTGCGCCACCGTGCCTCCCCTACACATAGAACATAACAAGATGGGTGCTCGACGGTCATTGACGACAATGTAGGTGGAAGAGCCGGTGTGATTCTATGGGATAATATCACACACCCCCACTGCGATATCAATTCAGCCTCTGAACTCTGACAACCTGGTCAACGAGAGATGCCAATTGTCACATCCAAACACCCCTACATTGCCTTGTTCAATTCCAATCAAAATTAAGTAAGAAAGGATATTAATATTTTCTTCCACAATATCACTAGTCATTTCTTTAACAGTAACAAGTTTTATTTACGTAGTTCTTCTAACGCACTAAAAATATCTCCAGCATTCAGGGACGTTATCCAAGTAATTGATGTGAACTGCCTTAGCAGGGATTCTGGAGATGACCTATAACTTGGGTGGAGATGGTGGGTTTCAAGGAATGTCTTATAATGGGGTTTAAGGAGGCCAGAGTGTCTGAGGGTGATCTGAAAGAGGTATATCTGTTGATGAGAGGCATAGAATGGAGACCCTCGCACTATCTTTAATTGGACTTTACTGGACTTTATCTGATGCTAAACATTATTCCCTTTATCCTGCATCTGTACACTGTGGATGGCTTAGACACAGAAATCCGGAGGAACTCAGCAGGTTAGACAGCATCTCTGGAGAAATGGAATAGGTGACATTTCGGGTCAAGACCCTTGTTCAGACCTGGAGAAAAGGAATACATGACGTTTTAGGGAGAGACCCCTCTTCAGATAAGAAAAGGAATAGGTGAAGTTTTGGGTCGAGACCCTTCTTCAGATTGATTCTTCCTGACCAGCTGAATTACTCCAGCTTTTTGTATCCATCTTCGATTTAAACCATCCTCTGCAGTTTCTTCCTACACATTTCGACTGTGGACGGCTTGATTGTAATCATGGATAGCACGCAACAAAAAAGCTTTTTGGTACACGTGACAAGAAACTAGACTAAACTAGATGGGGAAGATGTTCCGAATGTTTTTCGTCATGGTAGTTGTGGAAGTGGAGAGACACATAGATGGAGAAAGTTCCAAATTACTGCTAAAGCCATAGTCAATTGCACTGGGATTAAAATTCAGGAATGGGCTAGGGCCAGAGTTAGAGAGATTTTGTATTATACTAGACCAAGGGGGGACCCGTCGGGTCCTGTCCCCTCAACGCGCGGTTGCGGGGGAGCGGCCAGCGGCGTCACACACGCACTAACCACACACACTAACGACACACACACACTAACCACCCCCCCCCCCCCACACACACACACACACACACTAATGACCACCACCCCACACGCACACTAACCATCCCCTTTGATATTATATTAATATTATTCATTGGCTCCTTTTACCCCATCCGCTGATGCATAGCCCCCACCTCGCCCATTGACTTGGCCTCCACAGCCTTCTGTGGCAAAGAATTCCACTGATTCACCACCCTCTGACTAAAGGAATTCCTCTTCTCCTTCCTAAAGAAATGTCCTTTAATTCTGAGGATATAGCCTTTAGTCCGACACTCTCCCACGAGTAAAAATATCCTCTCACACCCACTCTATCCAAGCCTTTCAAAGAGTTTCCCCCTTATTCTTCTAAACTAGCGAGTAAAGGCCTGGTGCCATCAAACGCGCATCATATGTTAACCAGTATGGGTTAAGCATATGGTATGCTTGTCTACTGTGCTATGGGGCATTGACTATAAGAGTCAGCAAGTCATGATGCAGCTCTATAGGGCTTTAGTTACACTGCATTTGGAGTATTACGTGTAGTTCTTGTCGCCCCATTACAGGAGAGATGTGGAGGCTTTGGAGAGGGAGCAGAGGAGGTTTACCAGAATGTTCCCTGGATTAGAATGTTTCAGCAACAGGGGGAGGTTGGATAAACTTGGGTTATTTTCTCTGGAACGTCAGAGGTTGAGGGAAGACTCGATAGAAGTATATAAAGTTATGTGAGGCATACATAAGGAAATCAGAGGCTTTTCCCCAGGGTGGAAATGTCCAACACTAGAGGGCGTAGCTATATGGTGAGAGGGGGAAAGTTTAAAGTGCGAGGCAAGATTTTTACACAGAGAGGGGTGGGGGTGGGGGTGGGGAATGCACTGCCAGAGATGGTGGTGGATGCAGATACCATAGTGGTGTTTAAGAGGCTTTGGGATAGGTACATGGAAGTTCAGGGACTAGAGCGATATGGATCTTGTACAGGGAGATGAGATCAGTTTAACTTGGAATCATGTTTGGCACAGATAATGTGGGCTGGAGGGCCCATTCCTGTGCTGTACTGTTCTGTGTTCTAATACGGGATCTTAGCTTAGTTTACTGATGGAAACATAGGCCTACCTAGTCCACGCTGATCATCGACCACATGTTAGCACTAGTTCTATGTTATCCTACTTTCTCATCCACTCCTGACCCGCTTGGTGCAATTTACAGAGGACAATTGACCTCCAAACCGGTTGTTGTGTTTGGGATGTGTGAAGAAACCGGAGCACCCAGAGGAAACCCACGCAGTCGCAGGGAGAAGGTGCAAACCCCACGTGGGTGGCACCCAGGGTCAGGATCAAACCCGGATCTGTGCCACTGTGAGGTCACAGCTCTACCAGTTGTGCCACCGTGCTGCCCGCCCCGACATATCTGGTGGCACAATCCTCATCCCATTCCTGACCTCCTGTAGAATGAGAAATGAATGAGTTACTGCAACATGGAGGAACAACACCTGTATTCCGTTTGGGTTGCTTACAACCCAACAGTATGAACATTGAATTCACCAATTTTAGGCAATAAACCTACAATCAACCCTCCTTTTTTCCTTTCCTCATCCCTCCCCCCCCTCTTCCACCTATATTCCTTTGTCCTCTGACTGGTTAGCTCGCATCAAAAGCTTTTCACTGTACCTTGGTACAGATGACATTAAACTAAACTGAACTGACCCTACGACCTTGCTTATACCCCACAGGAAGAGGAGGAGAGGCTCCAGCACCAAAGGCTCTGTGTTAAAGCGCTGCGCGTGGACCGCACTTCCATCGTGTCGCTGCGGAGTAATGGAGCGGGTGTCAAGGTGCAGCTGGGGGAGGTTGCTGGCAAGGTGCTCGCTGACGAGGATGCCCATAGCCCCGCACGCAAGGAGAAATGTGGCGAGTTCAAGGTCAACAAAACCGACTTGGAGAAGATGGTGCCCACACTGGCGGCCGTCAAGGGTAAGGTCACAAGGAATAGTAGAATTAGGCCATTCGGCCCATCAAGTCTACTCCGCCATTCAATCATGGCTGATCTATCTCTCTCTCTCCTACCCCCATTCTCCCCATAACCTCTGACACCAGTACTAATCATGAATCAAGGCAGGTGAAGGTCTCCTCGCTTGACCCAGGGCTAACGGGCTGCTCCATGTTTGCACCACTCCCTATCTTGTCCTGGGGTATCCTGCATCCTTCCTTCATTCCGGAATAATGCGGATCACCCCTTCATTGGGTTAACGTATGATGAGCGTTTGATGGCTCTGGGCCTGTACTCGCTGGAGTTTAGAAGGATGAGGGGGCACCTCATTGAAACTTACCGAATAGTGAAAGGCCTGGATAAAGTGAATGTGGCGAGGATGTTTCCACTAGTGGGAGAGTCATGGACCAGAGGGCGCAGCCTCAGAATAAAAGGACGTACCTTTGGAAAGGAGATGAGAAGGAATTTCATTAGTCAGAGGGTGGTGAATCTGTGGAATTAATTGCCACAGATGGCTGTGGAGGCCAAATCTGTGCCTATTTATAAAGGAGAGATTGACAGGTTCTTGATTAGTAAGGGCGGCAAAAGGTACGGGGAGGGCAGGAGAATGGGGTTGAGAGGGAAAGATAGATCAGCCATTCACTCTACCCAGGCATTTCACTATCTGGTAAGTTTCAATGAGGTCCCTCCTCATCCCTCGAAACTCCAGCGAGTACAGGCCCAGTGCGGTCAAACATTCATCAGATGTTAACCCAGACATTCCTGGTATCATTCTCGTAAACCTCCTCTGGACCCTCTCTACCGCCAGCACATCCTTCCTTAGACATGAGGCCAAAACTGCTTGCAAGATTTCAAATAAATGGCTGCGGATTGAGTGTGGATCCTCCTTCCCCCATCTCACGATAGTATACTGTCTTGTCACTAGATCACTCCCTCCTCTACCCTAGGATAGTCAATGACTTTTACACTTTAGAGATACAGCGCGGAAACTGGCCGTTAATCCCACCAAGTTGGTGCCGACCAGCAATGATCCTGTACGCTACCTTACACACACAAAGGACAATTTTTTTTACAACTTGCTGAAGCCAAATAACCTACAATAGACAATGAACAATAGACAATAGGTGCAGGAGTAGGCCATTCGGCCCTTCGAGCCAGCACTTCCATTCACTGTGACCATGGCTGATCATTCACAATCGGTACCCCGTTCCTGCCTTCTCCCATATCCCCTGACTCCGCTATATTTGCAAGTCCCCAATCCTGCGTTTGGAGTGTGGGAGCAAACCAGAACACCCGGAAAAAACCATGAAAGTACAAACTCCATACAGACTGCATCCATAGTCAAGATGGAACCCGGGTCTCTTGCGCTGTAAGGCAGCAACTCTACTGCTGTTTCCCCAATGGTTTCTCATTGGATCGCTCTTGGATCGTGCCACGCTCTCTTTAGATGATTCTTCTCTCCTGTAACCCCCACCCCATCCCACCCAGGCTGCATCTGCAGTTCCTTCCTCCACCTGTCACTTCCTAGGCTTTGTCCTGCCCCCACCTCTCTTCTCTTCACCATTCTTGTCCTGCCCCCACCACAACCTGCCACAATTAGTTTGAAGAAAGGTCCCGACCTGAAAGATCACATATCCATGTTTTCCAGACATGTGTAGGAAGGAACTGCAGATGCTGGTTTACACCGGAGATAGACACAAAATGCTGCAGTAACTCAGTGGGTCAGGCAGCATCTCTGGAGAAAAAGAATAGGTGATGTTTCAGGTCAAGACCCTTCCCCAGACCGAGAGTCAGGGGAGAGGGAAACTCCAGAAATACTGCCTGACCTGCTGAGTTACTCCCGCACTTTGTCTTTTGTCAGGAACCAGCATCTACAGATCCTTGTTTCTCCAGAGTTTGATAGAGCTGCATCTTGACTATCAGACTCTTATATTCAGTGACCGACCGATGAAGGCAAACGTACCTCACCACTGTCACTGTGTGTTACCAGTGCTTTGTTCAGAATCAATTTCACAATCACACTCAATTTATCGGCCAAGTATGTACACACACAAGGAATTTGATGGTGCTTTGCTCGCACGTGGTAAAAACACGAGATAACAGACAATTAAAAAAACATTATAATTAAACAATGTAAAAATATAGTGCAAGAGTAAAAAGGGGCAGCTTTGCTATATATTGCACGTGTAAATATCTAAAGTGCACTTGTAGAGTTCATAAGTGTTTGACTTACAGACCAGAATGTAGTGGGGTAGAGCGGCTGTTAAGTAGAGCTACCACTCGTGGGAAGAAGCTGTTTTTGTGTCTGGATGTGCCCAGAGGGGAGGACTTCATGAGAGAGTTAGATATAGGTCTTAGGGCTGATGGAATCAAGGGATATGGGAGAAAGCCAGAACAGGGTACTGATTCTGGATGATGGGCCATGATATTGAATGGCGGTGCTGGCTCAAAGGGCCGAATGGCCTACTCCTGCAACTATTTTCTATGTTTCTACTTCAAAGAGTTTGTGGCCAGGTTGAGAGCGGGTCAGACCCTTGTTCTGACTCTTGTCTGCGTTTGCTTGCAGACGGCACGGTGGTGATGGTGGTGAACAAGGCCAACGTGTTGCAGGCCATGTACTACCAGGACGCCACATGAAGCAGACCTTCGAGAGGTTCCCCGAGGTGTTGCTGGTTGGCGCCACCTACAGCTGGGCGGGCCTGCGGCTGCCCACCTACCTGCTGCTGGCCATCGACGGCAACGGGGAGAGTGAGCTGGCGAGACTGTGGTTCCTGCAGAGCGAGGAGCGCGAGACCATCCGGCAGCTTCTGCGCATCTTCAGGCAGAAGAACCCGGCGGCGGAGGGAACGCGGGCGGTGGTGGTCGGCGGCAAGGTGTGTGACGGGGAGCTGGTGACCGACGTGCTGCCCCACTGCAAGCCGCTGGCCTGCCTCGCCCACACCCTGAGCGTCTTCCAGGACGATGTGACCGCCGAGAAGCTGCACCTGACCGCCGGGCAACAGTAAGCACTGGCACCGCCATTCCCTCGTGGGACCGGAGCGGAGCGGGCGGGTGGTGGATGGGGGTTCCCAAATATTCCTCCTCCTGTCACATTGTGTTGGTTCGTTAAAGTTGTGACTCTCATCCCTCTGCACAATCCAGTCTACCCATGTCCCATCTGATCCACTCTCTGCCCTCTCATTCGTTTCTTTCCTTATTTCTTACCCGCTCCTTCTTCCCTTCTCCCCCTCCTTTCTCCATCTCCCTCTCCTCTTCCTCCGTCCCACTCATCTCTCCTCCGCCCCTTTCCCCTACTCCTGATTCCTCCTCCTGCTCACACACTCCTCCCCTCCGTCACCCACTCCTCCCCTGCTTCACACTTCCTCTCCTCCACCCCCCTCCTCTCCTCTTTCCCCCTCCTCTTCTCTTTCCCCTTCCCACCCCCCCATCCCCTCTTCCCCCTCCTCCCCTTCATCCCCCTCCCCTCCTTCCCTCTACTCTCCTCCTGCCCCCTCTACTCCACCATTGGGCATCAATAAGCTCTGGAATCGTGATTCCGTCGTGGGACCGGGGCGGGGGAGGGAGGGGCGGGGGTAGGTTGGATTTTCTCAAATATTCATCCTCCTGTCAGGCCGTGGGTCAGATAAGGGTGTGACTCATTCCTCAACATGGTGCGCACAATCCAGTCTTCCCCTGCCCCACTCTCACTCCTCCATTCCACCCTCCTCTCCCTTTCTGTAGATGGGGCATCTTGTTCAGCATTAGATGGGGCATCTTGGTCAGCATTAGATGGGGCATCTTGGTCAGCATTAGATGGGGCATCTTGGTCAGCATTAGATGGGGCATCTTGGTCAGCAAGGACCAGTTGGGCCGAGCGGCCTATTTCCATGCTGTTTGACTCCACTGTTCAGTGGGCATTGAGGAGGTCACTTTATTTTTCTTCTGGAAAGAAACGGTGGCGTTTTTCTTGTAGCCGATGGGGACTGTTGCGGTGAGAGTTTAGTTTAGTTTTGGAGATACAGCGTGGAAACAGGCCCTTTGCCCCACTGAGTACACGCCGACCATTGATCACCCGTTCACACTAGTTCTAGGCTACACTCGTTACAGAGGCCAATTAACGTACAAACCCGCACGTCTTTGGAACGTGGGTGGAAACCGGAGAACCCGGAGGAAACCCACATGGCCACAGGGAGAAGGTACAAACTCCACGCAGACAATGCCTGTAGTCAGGATGGATCCTGGGACTGGCACTGTAAGGCAGCAACTCTACCGCTACGCCACCGTGCTGCACCAGGAGGTGCCTAACCTTGTCTCCTCTTCCCTTTCTTCCCGCCAGGAGCCAGCTGCTGCAGATCCTGCACAGTATGTGTTACGCGACATCGACTGAGGACTATGACCTGTTGTACCGCCAGCTGCTGGACTCCAACGCGGAGAGTGCCGTCGACTACTTCCACAAGACGTGGCACGGGTCCCGCCGCCAGTGGATGGAGGGCTTTAAGCACGAGAACGAGAGCTACCTCACCAGCACCCTTCAGCGGGTGCAGGCGCTGAGCCAGAGGCTGGCGGCCGCGGTCGAGGACTTCTCCGACGTGACATCCTTCACCCGGGACCTCCTGAAGGCCGTGGACACGATGCGGGCCGAGTGCGACCAGCGGGTGTTGCAGAGAGCGCCTCCTGCAGGGCCGGAAGACAACTCCGCCGAGTCTTTCTACCGGGAGCTGCTCACCGACTTTGCCTTCCGCCGGGTGCGGAGGGAGCTGGAGGAAGCGGAGTGGGTCTCCTTCTTCAGTGTGGAGGCCGAGAGGGCCTGGCCCGTGTACAGGCCCTCTCGGGTCCTCGTGACGGACCAGGCCAGCTGCCAGTGCACCTCCATGAGGCTCCCCTGCCGGCACGTCCTGGGCTCCGACCTCTTCGAGCCCTCGCTCTGCGCCGGGCGCTGGACGCAGGAGCACTTCCTCGGCGGTCAGCTCCCGCCCGCGTCACCGAGGGAGCGGAACAAGGTGCAGCAGGAGCGATACCGCCAGGCCTTCAAGGTAGCTCGCAAACTCTCCTCCCTCGCCACCCGGTGTCTGGCCGAAGACTTTGGCAGGTGCCTGGCGGTCATGACGGCCGTCACCGACATCTGGGCCAGAGGTGGCCAAGTGCAAGTCACCGAAATCAATGGTTTGTAGCGACGCAGTCTCAGAGAGAGTGAAGCAAAGATACACAACAAAACATGGAGCAGTATAGCACAAGAACAGGCCCTTCAGCACACAATGAACATGATGCCAAGACCATCGCTTATCTACCTGCATATAATCCATATCTCCCCATTTCATGCATATCCATGTGCCTATCTAAAAGTCTTTCAAATGCCACTATTGTATCTGCTTCAACTTCCACCCCTGGCAGCGCGTTCCAGGCACTCACCACCCTCTGTGTAAAAAGAAACTTGCCCCGCACATCTCCTTTAAACTCTACCCTTTTCACTTTAATGAAATGCCCTCTAGTATTTGATTTTTTTAAATTCTGGGAGAAGGATCCTGACTCTCCACCCCATCTATGCCTTTCATCATTTTACAAACCTCTATTAGGTCTCTCCGCAACCTCCGGCATTCCAGAGGAAACAATCCAAGTATGTCCAACTTCTCCCTGTAGCTAATGCCACCTAATCCAGGCAAAATATTCTGGCAAACCTCCTGTTCTCTCTTCAAAGCTTCCAAATACTTCCTATAATGGGGCAACCAGAACTGGATGCAATACTCCAAATGCAGCCTAAACCAAAGTCCTATAAAGATGCATCATGAGTTCCTGACTGTTATAGTCAATGCACCCATGACCTATAAAAGCAAGCATACCGTATGCCTTCTTGACCAATCTCCACATATGTTGCCACTTTCAGGGAAGTACTGTAGAAAGTGGACACTAAGTGCTGGAGTATCTCAGCGGATCAGGCAGCATCTCTGGAGGGCGAGGATAGGTGTCGTTTCGGGTCAGGACCCTCCATACTAAATGTTGTAGGGGGAAGCAAGCTGGATGATGCGATACGATAGAACCTTTATTGATCCCAGGAGGGAAATTGATCTGCCAACATTCATAAAACACAAGATACATGAAACATGAAATTAAAATGATGAGTGGAAAAGATTGGCGATGTGCAAATATTGGGGGAGTCAGTCTACCCCACGACAGGAGGTGGAGGAGTTGTACAGTTTGATAGCCACAGGGAAGAAGGATCTCCTCTGGCGTTCTGTACTGCATCTTTGTGGAATCAGTCTGTTGCTGAAGGTGCTCCTCAGGTTTACCAGTGTGTCATGGAGGGGATGGTGTGTCCCCATGAATGTTGTGTCATGGGGTGAGACAAATACCCACCTCTCTTGCCCACCTGGATGTGGACCCATTTCTCCCACATTCCCGCACCCCACTCCTTGCCCATTCCATCTAGTCCCCTTCCAACTATATACCTTCCCCTGACTTTACCATTCATGCTTCTCCTCTCCTAGCCTTTTGGCTTTTCATCTCTGGCCTTATCTGTGCCCATCAAACCCGGCCTGCTGGAGGGTCGGTGGAGTCACTGTTGTAGGTCCACGGGAGGCTGGAGAAAAGTTGCCCTCTTGCCTGTCTCTCAGTTTGAAGAAAGGTGTCGACCTGAAACGTCACCTATTCCTATTCAGAAATGTTGCCTGACCCGCTGAGTTACTCCAGCACCTTGTGTCTATCCAGTTAACACTTGCCAGGCTTTGTCCCAGCCCCACCTCTATTTCAGCCTTCTCCCCGCCCTCTACCACAGTCTGAAGGATCCCAACCCGAAACATTGTCTCATCCTCTCCTTCCTTAGTGAAGACAGACCAAAGTACCTGTTCAACTCGTCTGCCATTTCCTTGATCCCCATAATAAATTCACCTGTTTCTGTCTTCAAGGGACCCACATTTGTCTTAACTAATCGTTTCCCCTTCACATACCTAAAGAAGCTTTTACTAACCTCCTTTATATTCTTGGCTAGTTTACCCAAAACATCACGATTTAAAAACAGTTTCTACCCATATGCAATTCGAACTCTGAACACTCTATGACAACATCATATAGCCACCTCGTGCATGTACTGTATACTGTATGTTGTTGTGTTTTATGTTATGTTTGACGGGAATCAGCCTATTGTGTAACATCCTGTACTGAACATGAATTCCACCAGCTTGACTGTGTGGTCATTAAATAATCTGAATCTGAATCTGAATCTTAGTACTTCACCTTTTCTCCTCTTATTCCCTTTTTAGTTGCCTTCTGTTCTTTAAAAGTTTCCCAATCCTCTGGCTTCCCGCTTATCTTTCCAATGTTATACTCTTTTATTTTTATACTGTCCTTGACTTTTCCTTTGTCAGTCACGGTCGCCTCTTAGAATCTTTCTTCCTCTTTGGAATGAAATGATCCTGCATCTTTTGGATTATTCCCAGAAATTCCTGCCATTGCTGTTCCACCGTCATCCCTGCTAGGGTCCCTTTCCAGTCAACTTTGGCCATCGCCTCGCTCATGCCTCCATAGTCCCATTTGTTCAAACTGCAACACTTCTGATTTAACCTTCTCTGTCTCAAATTATCATATTATGGTCACCACCTCTTAATGGCTCCTTTACCTTGAGTTCCCTTTTCAAATCTGGTTCATTACACCAACACTAAATCCAGAATTGCCTTCTCCCTGGTAGGCTCCAGTACAGGCTGCTCTAAGAATCCATCTCAGAGGCACTCTGCAATCTCCCTTTCTTGGGGTCCATTACCAACCTGATTTTCCCAGTCTACCTGCATATTGAAATCTCCCACAATCTCTGACACCCGCACTTATCAAGAATCTATCTATCTCTGCCTTAAATATATCCACTGACTTTGCCTCCACAACCTTCTGTGACCAAGAATTCCACAGATTCGCCACCCTTGTATGTTCCAGACACTCAGCATCTTCCGTGTTAAATGAAAACAAGAAAAAATTGCCTCGCACATCTCCTTGAAACTTTGCCCCTCTCACCATTTTATCTTTCAGAAGATTACCTTTCCAGTGATAGACAGCCCTCTGATACTTATTGACCGAAGATAGACACAAAATGCTGGAGTAACTCAGCGGGTCTTACCGAGCCCTCTATCATGATTTATTACTGTATGTTTCCTGAAATATTGTTTGACCGTTTTGCACCATGACAACCTTTACTCCCTGGTGTACTCTGGGCACATTTATGTGCATCCCCCAGTAATTTATTACTGTCTGTTTCCCTCTCGGCTTACATTGTTGTGCCCCCTCCAACATCACTCACTCGTTGTGTTCCTTTGTTTTCAGTGACTGGTGCAACACAGCAAGAATCGTCGTCTCCAGCCACCGAGGCAAGTTGAAGATGTGCGCAAGAACTGATTTCAGATCTGAGTGACCGACAGACAGTGGGAGCCGCGCCCATTCACAGCGATCCCAGGAATCAGGATCTAAGTTGCTTTCTCTTCATACCCCCGTGTGTGTTACGCTTGTGTGTCTGAGTGTGTGTTTGTGTGTGTGCACAGATGCACCCAATGAACACTGCCATACATCGATCACCATTGATAATAAACTGTCACTCTGCCCTGTGTGTGTTGCGTGTGTGTGTTACGTGTGTGTGCACTTGTGTGTATGTGTATGGATGCATCCAACATGTGCGTGACCGCATGTATGTCGTGTAGTCAGCCCTGTGTGCGTTATGCATGTGTGTACACGTATGTACATGTGCGAGTGAACATGTGTGTAGTTGCATCCAATGAACACTGCCATACACTGATCATCATTGATAGCGAATTGTCGGTCGGCCCTGTGTGTGTTATGCATTTGTGTGTACGTGTACGTATGAGTGTGAGTGAAGGTGTGTGTGTGTGTGCGCAGATGCATTCAATGAACACTGCCATACACTGATCATCATTGATAGTGAACTGTCGGTCGGCCCTGTGTGTGTTATGTGCGTGTGTATGCATAGATGCAGCCAATGAAGATTGCCAGACACCGCTTGCCATTGATAGTGAACAGTCGGTCGGCCTCTGATTGAGCTTTGAAGCTGAATTAATTTGCGGAGTGTCGCGGTCGATGAATTTCAACACTTTATCCTTGAAGTGATTTTAATGGTGTTCTTCAACTGGACTGGGATCAGGTTCTGACATTCCAGGGATCATCACATCCATTCAGTAGGAATTTTAAGCAGCAAACAGGAGCCAGGATTGGATAACTGAACACAGTTCTGTCTTCTCTGCCTGAGCACTGACTGTGATCGGCTGATTCCTTGCTGGCTGGGAAAAAGACCTATGTGTTCCCTGGTCAGTCTGACTATGTACATCCTCTTGTCTTCACAGGAAACATAGGAAATGTTGGAAATACGCAGTTTAAAGCTTACTATAAAAATCGGGTCTAGTTGGATGTTGTGTTGTTTCTCAGTCATGTGATGGAGCTTTCAATCCTGTCCCTCTATCCACAACTTGAGCCTATATTCGTAACCGTGAAGAATGAAAGTACAGCAGCAACTCAGCGGGTCAGGCAGCATGTGTGGAGGGAATGGACAGGAAGCATTTTGGGTTTGTTCCCGACCAAAAACATCATCTGTCCAATCCTGCCGCACATGTAGGATGACCTGCTGAGTTCCTCCAGCACTTTGTTTTTAGCTTAAGATTCCAGCATCTGCTGTTTCATATGTTCAAGGAGCAGAATTAGGCCATCAAGTTTACTCTGCCATTTAATCATGGCTAATCTATCTTACCATCTCAACCCCATTCTCCTGCCTTCTCCCCATAACACTTACTAATCAAGAATCTGTCAATCTCCTCCTTAAAAATACACACTGATGGCCTCCGCCGCCGTCTGTGTAATGAATTCCACAGAATCACCACCCTCTGTCTAAAGAAATTCCTCCTCATCTTTTTACTGGTGTGTCCTTTTATTCTGATGCTATGGCCTCTGGTCCAAGGCCCTCCCACTAGTGGAAACAACCTCTCCACATCCACTCTATCCATGCCTTTCACAATTCAAACTATTCAACACAGTTTATTGTGTCTTCTTTGAAACCATCACTCAGTGCCACAGTTAGACTACATACAATGAGAATTCACTCTATCTGCCGTTCCTGGAACCATTGGAGCATCTCTGGGCTTTTCAGGTTGTTTAATTATTTGGTGTCTCGTTCTCTGTCCTGTGTTCCTTATCTCAGTTGGTGAAATGGTTGGACATGTGTCCAACCAGTTGGTGAAATGGTTGGACATGTATTAGATCAGCATTCGCATGTAAATATTCGGGTCATGCCTGAGATTTGATCAGAGTTTGCACTTAGATTTAAAATTTAGATATAATTTTTATATAGTTTTCTTCAATCCCTATGACGTTTGCCCTTACAGCTGATAAAGTAATTGTTGCTGTCAGTTTGCATGAAGTGTGTAACAATATGGTTAATAATAGTAAGATTAAACGAGAACTTACCTAAGTTTGAAGTTTGATCTTTATTTTATGAGGAGTTACGTAGGTGATTACGTGAAGAACGCAGTGCGCCTGCGCGTCAATCTTCAAAGCAGCGGTGTGAAATCACAAAAAACAACAACCGAAGTAATATAGTCTCATTATAAAATGAGTAATACAAGAACTTCCATCTGACCTTTATGATAGAGGGTAGGGTCGTGGTGGGCACGTAATCACCTACGTGAGTGACTACGTGAAGATTTTAAAGCTTTGTGATTTCATGCCGTGGATCAATCCCGGCTTCTCACTGCATAGATTGACTCGGAACGAGAATAATCAATCATGCATTCATAATAACATTTGTACCACAAATGCAGTAATTCATTTTTAATAATGAAATTAATCAGATCCCCTTTAAACCAGAGGAATTTACACAGAACTTAAAATAGTTTCTGCAAACAATCCCGCATTAACAATAGGCCGATGGTAAAAATGTTGAAACATCAACTCATTGGACCACCCGGCGGCTGCGAGGATATGGTCGACGGGGACGTCTTTCGCCCAGGCCGCCGACGTTGCTGCTGCCCTAGTCGAGTGAGACGTAAAAACATCAGTGTTAATACCAGCAGCTTTTAAGACTTCTTTTATCCATCTGGAAATAGTCTGTACTGAAACTCTCTTGTGTGGTTTCTTGTGTGTGATCAACAACCCAGTTTCCATATTTCTTAAACCCTTTGTGACCTCAATGTATTGTAACAAATATGTTTTAACACAGAGACAAGGATCATTTGGATATGCTGCTAGCACAATTTTAAATCCTGTCACACCTGGCCTACTTTGCTTTAGTAGGTCATAGATATAGAAGGTAACCTTGTCTTCAGTTACTTCCATTCTGTCAATTTGTAATTTCCCAAGTGTTTGCACTCGTGCTGTCACTAATGCCATTAGCATGACTACTTTCATACTGAGCTTGTCCAAAGGTAAAGACACACTTGGTGACCATTCACGAAGTAGTTTCAGCACCACACTTACATCCCAGATTGTCATATACCTAGGTTTTGGTGGTCTAGAATTAAAGATTCCTTTCATTAGTCTGGAAACAAGTGGGTGTGACCCAATTGGATTTCTTTCTGAATCCAGAACCAAATATGAGGACAATGCACTTCTGGCTGAATTAATTGCACTATAACTCAGACCTTTATCATAATAAAGTTGTGACAGAAATTCTACAACATCTGAAATATCTGCAGTACTATATTCCACATTTTTCTGTACACAGAATTCTTCCCATTTCTTAATATAAGAAAGGTACTGTTTTTGAGTGCTCTTCCTCCAGGCTGCCGTAAGCATGTCCACAGTATGCTCAGACAGTCCTCGCCCCAAAAAAGGCCTTCTTAAAACCTGCAAATCAACAAACCCAAACGATCATATAATGGATGTTGTTCCCCTGTTACAGGGTGCAGCAATAGATTCTTTCTTTTTGGGACTTTCATCAATTTTTGTGGTTAATTCTAATATCAATGGATACCATGGTTGTGTAGGCCAATCTGGTACTACTAATACCCCTGAAGCAGCATCTTGCCTGATTTTAAGCAAACATCGGCTTATAAGACAGAAAGGTGGAAATATATATGAAAACATACCACCCCAATTTAGCGAGAAAGCATTAATCGCCACTGCTCCTGGATCTGGTTCCCATGACATATCTCGCTAGCTGATGATTCAGCCTAGATGCGAACAAGTCGATGTTGGGCATTCCGAATCTGGTTACTATATCATTGAATACCTCTTGATTCAACATCCATTCTTTATTATCATGGAACTTTCGTGACCTAGTGTCTGCTATCGTATTCATTCTACCTGGTAGATGGATAGCTGAAATCCAAATATTCTTTTCAATACACCAAGACCAAATTTGATTAGCCATTTTGTCACATGACACCGACTTGATTCCACCCATATGATTAATATAGGCAACTGCTGTTGTGTTATCAATTTGAACTTGAACATGCTTATTAGTTGTGTTAGAACAGTAAGCTTGGAGCCCATGGAAACATCCTAGAAGCTCCAAATAGTTCATTCCCCATGTCTGCAGTAACAATGACTCTTCCTGATTCCATCTGCCTCCGCAGCTAGATGTTAAGTCAGTTGCACCCCATCCTAGTGCACTGGCATCAGTTTGTAATATCATGGAAGGTTGTTCAATCAGCACTTTGCTGGAACTGCTTGAGACATGTAGAATCCACCACTGCAGATCAGAAACAGCATTTGTTGTTAGTTGCATGGTTCTATCAAAATGACCAACATGCATTCTCAGTGCCTGTTCTTTAATTCTCTGCAGCTGTTGATAATGTAATGGTCCAAATTGAACTGCTGGGAATGCTGCTACTAATTTTCCCAGTACACGAGCCACCTGTCTAATTGAAGGTTTTTGCTCGTTTAGGAGATTACTACAATCTTTAATCAAATCCACCCTTTTTTCCCTGGGCAAAGTAATATTCATTTGGACTGAATCAATTGTGAACCCCAAATAATTAATAGAGGTACATGGTGTTAACCTAGATTTCTTTGGATGAATTAGAAACCCTAAATTTTCAAAAGTTGATTTCACAACTGCAACAGATGCTTCTGTTGACTGTTTTGTCTTTCGTATAATCAAGACATCATCCAAATATGCCATTAGTACATGCCCCTGGCTTCTCAGCAAACCCAGAATTGGTTTTAACAATTTTGTGAATATTCTGGGTGCAGATGTTAACCCATTAGGCAGAGCTTTGAACTGCCACAACTGGTTCATCCATTTAAATTTAAGATACTTCCTATCTTCTGAATGAACAGACACTGAATAGTATGCATCTTTCAAGTCTATAGTTGCCATATAACATGCTTCTGAAATAAGCTGTTTGGCAGTCACAAATGTTTCCATTTTAAAATGTCTAAATTGCACAAAAGGATTCAGATTTGTCAAATCTAGAATAATCCTACATCCTCCATCCTTTTTTGATCGAGGGAATATATTTGACACAAATTGGTGACTTTGGTAGATTGATTTTTCAATAACCCCTTTTTTATATAGGGTTTCAAGTGCAACCTGAACCTCCATTACTTCTTTTTGTACAAAGTGGAGAGTTCGGCTAGGAACATGTTGAACAGGCAAATCATAATTTGGATTGAATTCAATTCGAAATCCTTGTATATGATTCAGGATTACCACATCTGAAGTAATTTTCTTCCAATTATTATAAAAGAAATGTAACCTGCCTCCAACCTTTGGACTTAATCCAGTTAGTATGTTCCCATGAGAACCAGGTCCACCTACCTCTTGAGTCATTTGAGTACCCTGAGATTCCTGGGTTCTCCTGGAAGCACGCCCACTGGTTCTTGCTCCCGCTGCAGGACGCCAACTACGTCCCTGCGTTGATGAGCGACTTGGTCCAGGATCCGTATGACGTCTGAAAGGATACTTCCTCTTTACAGGCTTCACGACCATTGATGTCTTCATCAATCCTGTTTTCGCTTCATCTTCCAACTCTTTAATACGTCTCCCGAGATCCTCTCCAAAGAGTAAGTTGGGTAATTGTATATTACTTGGTTTGCAGAGTGCTGCGAATTTTGGATTCATAGTAGGCCGTATCACACTTTTCCTCAGACAATTGACCTCGAAGTGGGTGCTGCATAGCAATCCTAGTGTTTCCTGATGCAACTCCGTCATCTCTTGGCTTTTTTCTGCTATTCTGGCAAAAGCAGTAATTCCAGAACCCAGCAGCTTTAATATTCTCTGCAATTTCAATTCTTGAGTTCTCATAGTCATACTCAATTGATTCCAAATGATTTGATTCACTGCTGGTGCTTTCAGCAACACACAGTTGCTCGGGGTCTCATGCTTTTTTGCAGTATCATCCATCTCCTGATGTTCCAGCTGATGAGAAGCCAAATAATTTATTAAGGAGGCCAACTCATCTGCTAGTGGCTCTCCTGACCCTGACGGGGCAGCGAATCGTACTGCCAGTGGTGGAATATCTGGTATCTGCAGTTCTTCACCTTGTATAGCCTCACCGTCAGAGTCGGGGTCTGAACTCTCATGACCCATAACACTCTCCTCATCTCTGAGGGTGCATTCCATCAGCCCTGTGCCAGGTGCTATTAGGCTGCTTCCAGCAGCTGGTATTTCTGTACACTCCCTGAGTGTACTTTGCTCCAACAGCCTATGCAGAAGGCTTTCCATCTGGCTAATACGCTCAAAGGCAGTATCTAGCCCTGGAGCTTCCATTGCCTGGGACTCCTCCTCCGTGGGCCGTCTGGATTTAAACTTGGCCTTCCGCCCGACAGGCGCTGACTGAGTTTTCATCAGCCCCAGGTCCACAGTCGCTATGCTCACCGCTGGCGACTGTACCGGGGTTAGAGGTGGCTGGCTTGTACCCGGAGATTCCCGACTTTCTGCCGGCTGAATCGCACGCCTCTTCCCCCTGCCCGTTTTTTCCATGGCGTCTGTGGAAAAATCCCATAGACCCACAGAAAACGGACCTGGAAATACTTTAAAAAGTTTCTACTTACCTTGTAGTTGTAAAAACTACAAACCACTGGAGGAGCTCTGCTCCTCACGTCCGTTTGCGTCAAGGCGTCTGACGTAATGACGCGCAGGCGCACTGGCGGGGTTCTTCACGTAGTCACTCACGTGACTCCGAAGTAAAATGATGACCGATGGTCAGCACATTGGATAACAGTGAAGTGTGTTTAATTGTCATATGCAACAGTAGTGGAACAAGTGAAAAACCTGCTTGCTGCAGCTTTGCAGGTATATTAAAAGCAAGAACACGTCAAATAATATCATAAAATATGAGTTATTTGACGTCACCTGGACCATGGCTGTGCAAGGTGGTTGGATCATTGAGAGCTTGGCAGGATACGATGGTCAGTGGCGATGGTCTCTCGTCATGGGGACTGTACCATGTTTGGGTTCTTTTCTGGTATACAGCTCCGTTGGAAGCTTGAATACATCCCATCAAAACGGATGTATTCAAGAGAGTTAGATATACCACTTAGGGCTAACAGAATCAAGGGATATGGGGAGAAAGCAGGAACAAGGTTATGATTCTGGATGATCAGCCATCATGATATTGAATGGCTTTTTTGGCTGCAAGGGCTGAATGGCCTACTCCTGCACCTATTTTCAATGTTTCTATATAGATAGGATGGAGCGGGTCAAAGAGGGGGATGGTGGGAGAAATTAGTGCATCAGGTGGTGGGGGGGTGAGGGGAACGGACACACACACACACGAAACAGGAGAGTGGAAGGGCGATGTTACTTTAAATTGGAGAATGCAATATTCATACCATTGAAGCTACCCTATATGAGGTGTTGTTACTCCACTTTGCATTTGGCTTCATTCTGGCAATGGAGGTGGCCCAGGACTGAAAAGGTCAGTGTGAGAATGGGTAGGGGAGTTTCAAGTGGTTAGCAAATGGTGGAATCCAACAGGCCTTGGTGAACCAAGGGAAAATGTTTGGTGAAATGGCCGCCTCGTCTACGCTACTCTTAACCTGCAAAAGATACATCAGAACCAGTGATGTATCGAAGGCATCATTAAAGTGCCACACAGAATCAAACAAAGTGAAAGGATCTAAGTAAAAGGATTGATGCTACGCAGCATATTGTTTACTGCTCAGGATGTTTCCAGGAATGTAATAATGGAGTGGAATTATGCTAAAATAGATCATCATTGCATTATTGTTTATGTAAGTTAGTCATGGCACTGCTGTGTCAGGAACTTAGCATGAGTCGCTGCCCCCTCCCCCACCTTGGACAGTCTGATCACCTCTCATTGTTCCTGCTCCCAAAGTACTCCCCACTCATCAGACGGGTTAAACCCACTGTGAGGACAGTTAAAGTCTGGTCAGAGGAGGCGGACTCCACACTTCAGCAGTGTTTTGGAAACACTGACTGGAAGGCGTTTGCAGCCCAGGCCACCCTTGACTCCCACACATGGACATTGACTCCTATACATCCTCTGTTCTGGACTTTATAAACTCCACCATCAACAGTGCCACCTCCCTCAAACAGGCGACCATATTCCCCAATCAGAAGCCATGGATGAACAGCGATGCCAGGCTACTGCTGAAAGCATGGGACACCGCTTTCAGGTCAGGCGATGCCCGAGCCTATAGTTCATCCAGGGCTAACCTGAAGAGGGGCATAAAGAAGGCCAAGCACTGCCATAAGCTGAGGATTGAGGAGCACTTCAACAACAACTCCGACCCCCGACGCATGTGGCAAGGCATCCAGGCCATCACGGACTTTAGACCCACCAACACCACATCCAGCAACGCCTCCTTCCTTGAAGAGCTTAACCACTTCAATGGCCGCTTCGATAAGGACAATCTAGAGATGGCCATCAAGGCGGTGCTCCCTGCCAATCACCAGCCCCTCTCACTCACCCCCTACGACGTGTGCGTGGCACTGAGTAGGACCAATGCACAACGGCATCCCCGGGCGCGTCCTCGGGGCCTGTGCAGAGCAGCTGACAGACGTCTGGACTGACATCTTCAACCTGTCACTTGCTCAAGCAGTTGTGCCCACGTGCCTTAAATCCACCTCCATCGTGCCGGTGCCAAAACACTCCACTGCGGCAAGCCTCAACGACTTTCGCCCAGTTGCACTTACTCCCATCATCGCCAAGTGCTTCGAGAGGCTGGTCCTGGCACACCTCAAAGGCTGCCTACCCCCCACATTGGATCCCTATCAGTTTGCCTACCGCAAGAACAGGAGTACGGAGGATGCCATATCCAACCTATCCAACACTCTGTGAAACGTCACCTATCCATTTTCTCCAGAGATGCTGGCTCACCTGCTGAGTTACTCCAGCACTTTGTGTCTATCTTTAAGAACCTTTGGTGCAACAGACCCTGGTTTGATCCTGACTACGGGTGCTGTCTCTACGGAGTTCGTATGTTCTCCCCGTGACCGCATGGGTTTTCTCTGGGTGCTCCGGTTTCCTCCCACATCCCAAAGACATGGAGGTTTGTAGGTTAATTGGCTTCTGTACATTGTCCCTAGTGTGTAGGATGATCATTGGCTGGAGCGGACTCGGTGCGCCCAAGGACCTGTTTCCACGCTGTATCACTCAACTAAACTAATTATTTGGTTTTGCAAAGCTTGAAGATGTAAGAGAAAATTAGGTGGTGTAATCTCCAAAGTTTAAAAGTTTTAATCTGAGAACCAAGTGAAAATAGAATGGGAACACAGGGAATGTTGATGTTGGAATCTTGAGCAAAACACAAAGTGCTGGAGTAACTCAGCAGGTCAGGCAGCATCTGTGGAAGGAATGGGCAGGGAAAGTCATTAGAATGGGCATCCAAAGATGTGCAGATTATTGGCTTCTGTAAATTGGCCCTAGTGTGCAGGATAGTACTAGTGTACAGGTGATCGCTGGTCGGCATGGGCCGAAGGGCCCATTTCCACGCTGTATCTCTAAAAGCAAAACTAAAAGGCATGTAGCATGACTTTTGCAATGTTTTGCACAGCCACTTTTGATCATTTCAGCGTTCATCAGGATTAAACACTGTTTGGCTAGCAATTTAGAAGCATAATTAGATCACAATATAGGAAGAGTTTACAGACCATACATGAGAAGTTGCACATTCCACGACTAATCATGTTTAAAAGAACGTATTAATCAAAATGCTAAACTGATTTCTGGACTTGTTGTGAATCTCACTTCTCCAATTCATTTGGATCATTAGACTATTTATGGGAAACATCTGTCTAACCAGAACCAGCAAGGAAAACAGCTGGATTCATAGCAATGGGCAGCCAGAAATCCTTGCACTCTAATGCAAATCCTACTGAGAATCCTGTGACAGGGAATGCCACTTTGTGTAATTGGAAAGCTCATTCAAGAGAACTATGTAACAGGTGCAACACCAAGGATTTACAGTTGGATACATTCAGGGGATGGCACAGCGGTACGGTTGCTGCCTCACAGCACTAGAGAC
Source organism: Malacoraja senta (assembly GCA_038087875.1). NCBI lineage: Eukaryota > Metazoa > Chordata > Chondrichthyes > Rajiformes > Rajidae > Malacoraja > Malacoraja senta. The sequence goes on along the minus strand of JAXLNO010002120.1, from coordinate 42,520 downwards.
CCAGGTTCGATTCTGACTAAGGGTCCTGTTGGTACGGAGTTTGTACGTTCGGCCCGTGACTGAGTGGGTTTTCTCCGGGGGCTCTGGTTTCCTCCCACTGTCCAAAGATGTACAAGTTTGTAGCTTAATTGGCTTTGATAAAATAATAAATTGTCCCTAGTGTGTGGGATAGTATTAGTGTGCGGGTAATCACTGGTCGGCATGGACTCAGTGGGCTGAAGGGCCTGTTTCTACACTGTATCTCTAATCTAAACTTTTGTGGCAGCTCCCAAGGGTCGGACCATCCTAACTGGCAAACCCCTCGGCACGGGAATGGTTCAGTCCAGAGGCAGCCCTTAACCAGAGGTTTAAAGGCAAGGGTTTGGGTGCCATCTTTCTCTCGTGGACTTCCCTACAACCTGGAAGGACATAAATAAAGGTGCCTCCCGAAATACCTGGCTCCTCGCTTTCATTTCGGGACCTACGCACCACACTTTCTGAAATTGTGCCCAAATGTCAAATATAATTTGGAAGTCTACCATTGAAACATGACAGATGTTTTACAGATGGCAACAGACTTGAGTCCGAAGAAGAGTCTGGAACCAAAATGTCACCTATTATTTTTCTCCAGAGATGTTGTCTGACTCGCTGTTCTTTGTGTCTATCTTCAGTGTAAACCAGCATCTGTAGTTCCTTCCTACGTCGTTTAAATGTTACTGTATCAAATGTTGGTACAAAATGGGGAAAGGAGGTGAAGGTGGGGGCACAGATGCGACGGCTGGTAGGGTGGAAGGTGAGGACAAGGGGGATTCTGTCCTTGTTATGAGTAGGGGGATGGGGAGTGAGAGCAGAGCTGCGGGATATAGAGGAGACCCTGGTGAGAGCCTCATCTATAATCGAAGAGGGGAACCCCCGTTCCCTAAAGAATGAGGACTTCTCCAATGCCCTGCTCTGGAACACCTCATCCTGGGTGCAGATGCGGTGTAGACAGAGGAATTAGGAGTGGGGGAGGAATGGGTAGAAGGGAGAATATGAAAACAAAGAACTGCTGATGCTGGACATAAAATGCTGGAGTAACTCAGCAGGTCAGACAGCATCTCTGGATAGAAGGAATGGCTGACGTTTCGGGTCGAGACCTTTCTTCAAACTGCTCCACTGCAGATGCTGGTCTACACAAAATATCTGAGTGGGACAGTATCTCTGGAGAACATGGATAGGCAATGTTTTGGGTCGGTAATAATGTTAATTGTATCCCTTCGTTATAACCACTTCCCCAGCCAACAATGGGCCTTTATGGGCTCCACCCTTCCTTGGTCATCTGTTGCTGGCCCTGATTTGTTCTATATTGGTCCGTGTGTTTAAGAGAGTTAGATTTAGCTCTTAGGGCTAATGGAATCAAGAGGGATTATGGGGAGAAATCAGGAACAGGGTACTGATTCAGGATGATCAGCCATGATCATATTAAATGGCGGTGCTGGCTCAAAGGGTCGAATGGCCTACTCCTGCACCTATTTTCTATGTTTCTATTCTATTCTTACCTCCAATTCCCTCCCCTCTATTTTCAGTCTGAAGGAGAGTCCCGACCCGAAACATCACCCACGTTAGAGCTGCTGCCTTACAGCGCCAGAGACCCAGGTTTGATCCACACTATGAGTGCTGTCTGTATGGAGTTTTACGTTCTCCCCGTGACCTTTGTGGGATTTCTCCAGGTGCTCCGGTTTCCTCCCACATGCCAAAGACGCTAGGGTTTTTAATTTGCTTCGGTAAAAATTATAAATTACCCCGAATTGGTAAAGCTGCATCAATCTTCAGACAAATGCAGCCAATATGGTCTAGTGGTGGGATATCCAAGATGCTAAAAGTCAAACTCTTCCAGTCCGCAGTCTTCCCTACAGCTCTCTGTGACACTGACACATGGAAAATCAATGTGAAGATGAAAAAGAAATTGGATGCATCCCAACAACGTTGCTTGAGGAGGATCCTGAAGACTAGCTACAGAGACCACATCACAAACGAGGAGATCTACCGGGAAACTGCAACAAAGCCTCTCAGCCAGGACATGGAGGGACGCAGGATGAAATCTGCAGGACTTGTACTCAGAATGTCAGCAGAACGTGCACCTAAGATAGCAATGACATGGCAGGCTGACGGAAGAAATAAAAGAGGCCGACCAAAACTCACATGAGGTGAACATTCCGGTAGGATTTGGAAGCCCGGGACGCTAACCTATCGAGGGTGGCAGACGTCGCACATAACCGAACAGAATGGCCAAAGCTTGCTGCCCAATGCACTCAACAGTGTGGGAGGAACTAAGTCTAAGTAAGTAAGTGTGTGTAGGATAGCGTTAGTGTGCGGGGATCGCTGATCGGCATGGACTCGGTGGGCTGAAGGGGTCGGTTTCCGTGCTGTATCTCTAAACAATACAAAAAAATTACCCATCGTTTTTCTCCAGATATGTTGCCCAGCCCATTGAGTAACTCCAGCACTTTGTGTCCATCTCGATAATGTTATTGAAGGGAGTTACCATAAATAGTGCGTGAACAGCTTAGTGGGAAATCAGGCTTGTGCTTGGATCTGTGATGTGTAAGAGATGGCTGTACTCCCAATACCTAATCCATACCATGGAACAAAACTCAGAACAACAAATAAACAACATGCAGAGAGCAGCGGTTAAGGTCAGAGCAGAAAAATAACAGCCGCCACAGCCTAGTGCGTCAAATATCTCAAAACTTTATTTCAAAAAACAAATTGATGCATAGAAATTCATTAATAATAGCTATTTTGTTAAAAACTAATTAAAAACAGGGAATATTCAAAACTATTTACAAAAGTATATATACAGAAGGTTTCACTGATACCACAGGCAATTTGTGTTTAACATCTGTGTCCAATACCGTAGATACATTTTCTTTTTACATTAGTGCACTCAATGCTGAGAGAAAGCGCCGAGATTTTGAAACTTTCATGTAGGTGGTGGTTCGGGGCAGTCCGTGTCTGATGAACATATTAGTTACTGGTGTTTCAGCTAAGGTGGACCGGATGAAGGAAGAGAGGGGAAAAAAAGAGTAGGAACTCCAGATCTTTGTTTGTCAGCTTCTTCGAACACTTGCTCACTGGAGATCATAGGCACATGGTTACTGAGAGAGAGAGAAAGAGAGAGAAAGAGAAAGAGAGAGAGAGACAGAGAAAGAGACAGAGAAAGAGAAAGAGAGAGAGACAGAGAAAGAGAAAGAGAGAGAGAGTGTGACAGTGAGAGAGTGAGTGTGAGTGAGTGTGTTAGTGAATGTGAGTGAGTGAGTGAGTGAGTGAGAGAGTGTGAGTGAGTGTGAGTGAGTGAGTGTGAGCAGATGAGTGAGTGAGAGTGTGAGTGAGAGAGAGTGTAGTGGTCGTTTGGCTTAATTTTTTGTCATAAATTATGGAATTTGCCTTTAAATGTTGTCTGCCTGTAATTATGTGGGTGGGATATATTATGTAGTCGGAGGCGTGTTTGCTGCTGGGATTCTTGGAAGAAACTTGTAGGTTTTTATTTAGTTCGGAGGAAGCATGGTGGGACAGTATAGCTTTCGACCAATGGTCAGAGCTTTCCAACACCAAAGACGTTTTCTAATGTTTCGGAGCCACATACTGTAGTTTGACGAAGATTAAAATGTACTTATCAAGAAGAGGTTTAGATGAATATCTGACTGTTTTACTTTGACAATAAAGAAACTATTAATCAAGAGAGTGTGTGTTGATGATTTATCTTTCTACAGCTTTGAATGTCTCGTGGAGAGTTCCCATTCATAAAACGATGCTATCTCCTCACCCCGTGTCTTCTCCTAGTGGCTCGAGGGAGCAATTCCTTGAACAATATAATAATCTGCCACTATATCGAGTCGAAAGCTACCTTACAGTCAGGAGGTGGTAGAAGAGGGACAGATTGGCCTGGATCTCTGGAGAGAGATTACGCCCGAAAATTAGTACCAGAAGAGGAACTGAAGACTGGTTCCTTGGAAGAGGAACTGTAGAAAATAGATCTCGGCCAGCCAGGTTTACTCCTGAAGCCTTTTCCATGACTGGATATAGCCACAAGGCAGTGGAGGTTTTAAATCAGAGTTTTCCCTCTCCTAGATGAACTGCCTTCCCAGGCTGACGAGCCCCATCTGCCCGAGACTCGTGGGGACGGGAGCGTCTACCTTCCCGTGCAGGTCTATAGCACCTGTCCACTGCCCAGAATCTTGTGTAGAACAACTATTCTACTATGTTGAATTCAGAAGCTGGAATGTTTACTTCAAACAGCTTCTGAAGAGTCTGGAGAAATTTAGTTCTGCTAAAGTTTGGAAAGAAGCCAAGAAGCTTCTTCGCTTGCCAGGCTGGAAAACAGGAAACAGGAGCCACGCAACAAGGTGCTGGAATGGAAGAGGTGATTACACCACAAGATAATATTTCAAATGTATCTACACAAAGATCAGGACATAAATCTGGTTCTATAGCCAGTAAAGCATCAAGGGCCTCTGCTCGAATGGAAGTTGAAGTTGATCTAGCTGCACTCTCAATAGAATCAAATACCTTGGAGAAGAAACATGACATTGAGTGACAAGAAGAACAGCTGAGAGAAGAGATGAGGCGACAAGAAGAAGAGATAAGGTAACGAAAAGCACACCTGGAACTAGCCACAAAGTTGGCGGTTGCCAAATCGATGATGGAGATAATGAAAAGTGAGGGTTTGTAGATTAACCTTAATGATCCATGCCATTTATAATCTCCACTACACATATGTGCATGCCACCGTTTACATGGTATTACGGTACTACACAGCTTTACATTAGCAAGGTCAGCTTGCTCTCGCTCTCTCTCTCTCACACAAGCCACGCTGAGCTGAATGAGAATGGAGATGCTGCCCACCCAGGGACTGCTCCATAACTGTAGTAACTGCTGTGGCTCACACCCGAAATTCTGTGAGCAATGCCCCACTTATGACAAAACTTGCCACTACTGCAAAAAGAAAGGCCACTTTATCCGGTGCTGCCGCACTCGTGGCAACAGGGCCCAGTCACAACCAAAGATTATAGAGGAGCAAGATGCACCACTCAGCGAAAAACGCGTAGTACGACGTGTGTGATTGTCGACGCCATTTTATAGGGTATTTTATTGGGCTGCCCGCATACTGTCATGGCGTCCACATCTACAGCTCGGTGTAAATTGCTCTAATCGCCGATGTTGACAACTCAACCTGCCTTTCTTCAGGTTCCCCAACAACAAAGAAAGGCGAGGAAATATTATTGTTTTCTGTCGACATTATTTTGTCCTGAAAATGTTATTTTTTGTTCCCCTAACAACACTCATTGGGAAACTAGGGTCGTTGGTACATTAGAAGGATACTAGATTGTTTTTAATAGATCTAAACTTACCACAATAATAAAGTCAGCAATTTTTGTTCTTCTGTACATTTTTGTTTTTGTTTCTGTACGGCAAGAGTCTCCAAAATATGGTCCGTAGGGAGAGAGGGAGAGAGAGAGAGAGAAGGGGCAGAGAGAGATGGGGAGAGAGACACATCAGGCCCATCACGAGATTTTAACCTCAGATTCGAGTCAGGGAGCGCAGCAACCCGGGGCTGCTCTTAGTGTAGTTACCAATGAGATCCCTCGAATTGTCAGAGCCGAGACATCGCTGGGCCGCCATGAAGAAGGGTGCAATGGTGCGGTGCAGGGTTCGGCGGCGGTCAAAATGGGACGGCTGTGCGTTATAACGTTCCATCGTTCCTCTTTCTCCCCTTCTCTCTCTGCCCCTTCCATCTCTCTCTCCCTGTCTCTCTCTGCCCATTCTATCTCTCTCCTCTCCCTGTCTCTCTCTATCTCGGTCTCTGCCCCATCTGCCTTTCTCTCTCTCCCTCCCCTCTCTCTCTGTCTGTCTCTGCCTGAGAGTTGGTAGTCCTGCTAGTGTCTTAGGTCCAAAAGAGGATAGAAAGAAAATACTTTAAATGGTCTACATTAGAAGTTTTAAATAATATCTTCTACATTAGTGGCAAAATGCATCTTCAATATACAGGTCTCTCCCCACAACTGAACAATTGCACTTAAATGATATATCATCCATTCTGCAAATATGTAGTTATAACTACATTTTTTCCTTCTTAGTTAATCCAATATGAGATTTTCTGTAATTTCAGATGTCGACAGCGGGTCCAGAATACTCGTCGACAAGATCTCCACCACCAAACTCTGGTGTACTTGTCAACCACCTGCCGTCTTTGTTCTGAACACTGACCTTGACTAGTTTTCCAACAGGCAGACCAATGACAGGCTAAATTGCAATGCAGTTCCAACGCTATTTGACATCACGAACACGCCGAAACGTCTGTTTTCCCAACGCCGGTTACTCAAGAGGAAGAATGAGAACCTTCCGTTACCCACACAAAATTGTGGAAATGACGATTTATTTATTATTGTATATAAGTTGGAAATTTTGTTCTTTGGGGTAAGCAAGGGGTGGGGCTATCGTTGAATGAAATATGTTGAATTTTACATCACTTTCAAAACACTGCAACCCCCTGTATATGTCGTGCACAAAATGATGTGAATTATGTAAATATTACCATAAATGACGGAAATAAAAAGTGTTTTCATTGTTTATAAAGTTCAATTTAGAGTTATTTGAAATTGTGAAGGTTAGTGCAATATAGGGCTGTCCCACAAATATGTCGTTATGAGACATTCACGTAAAAAAAATCCATGTCTCAAAAAAAAGCAAGAAGTTTTTTATTTGACCAACTTATCGACTGAATTTAAATATGTAGGTATGTATGTACTACATTGTGGTACGCTAATATAGAATGAAAGAATGGAAAAATATTTTGACATTGTGTTCATGGATGTATTATTCACAATATTAGGATTTCATATATATTTTATATATATATGTGTGTGTATATATATATATATACAGTGGCTTGCAAAAGTTTTCATAACCCTTGAACTTTTCCACATTTTGTCATGTTACAACCACAAACGTAAATATGTTTTATTGGGATTTTATGTGATAGACCAACACAAAGTGGTGCATAATTGTGAAGTGGAAGGAAAATGATACATGGTTTTCAAATTTTTTTACAAATAAAAAACTGAAAAGTGTGGCATGCAAAAGTATTCAGCCCCCCTGAGTCAATACTTTGTAGAACCACCTTTCGCTTCAATTACAGCTGCAAGTCTTTTGGGGTATGTCTCTACCAGCTTTGCACATCTAGAGACTGAAATTTCTGCCCATTCTTCTCTGCAAAATAACTCAAACTCAGTCAGATTGAATGGAGAGCGTCTGTGAACAGCAATTTTCAAGTCTTGCCAGAGATTCTCAATTGGATTTAGGTCTGGACTTTGACTGGGCCATTCTAACACATGAATATGCTTTGATCTAAACCATTCCATTGTAGCTCTGGCTGTATGTTTAGGGTCGTTGCCCTGCTGGAAGGTGAACCTCCGCCCCAGTCTCAAGTCTTTTGCAGACTCTAACAGGTTTTCTTCCAAGATTGCCCTGTATTTGGCTCCATCCATCAACTCTGACCAGCTTCCCTGTCCCTGATGAAGAAAAGCATCCCCACAGCATGATGCTGCCACCACCATGTTTCACAGTGGGGATGGTGTGTTCAGGGTGATGTGCAGTGTTAGTTTTCCGCCACACATAGCGTTTTGCATTTAGGCCAAAAACGTCAATTTTGGTCTCATCTGACCAGAGCACCTTCCTCCACATGTTTGCTGTGTCCCCCACATGGCTTGTGGCAAACTGCAAACGGGACTTCTTATGACTTTTGTTCAACAATGGCTTTCTTCTTGTCACTCTTGCATAAAGGCCCGATTTGTGGAGTGCACGACTAATAGTTGTCCTGTGGACAGATTCTCCCACCTGAGCTGTGGATCTCTGCAGCTCCTCCAGAGTTACCATGGGCCTCTTTGCTGCTTCTCTGATCAATGCTCTCCTTGCCCGGCCTGTCAGTTTAGGTGGACGGCCATGTCTTGGTAGGTTTGCAGTTGTGCCATACTCTTTCCATTTTCGGATGATGGATTGAACAGTGCTCCGTGAGATGTTCAAAGCTTGGGATTTTTTTTATAACCTTACCCTGCTTTAAACTTCTCCACAACTTTATCCCTGACCTGTTTGGTGTGTTCCTTGGGCTTCATGATGCTGTTTGTTCACTAATGTTCTCTAACAAACCTCTGAGGCCTTCACAGAACAGCTGTATTTATACTGAGATTAGATTACACACAAGTGGACTTTATTTACTAATTAGTTGACTTCTGAAGGCAATTGGTTGCACTGGATTTTATTTAGGGGTATCAGAGTAAAGGGGGCTGAATACTTTTGCACGCCACACTTTTCAGTTTTTTATTTGTAAAAAAATTTGAAAACCATGTATCATTTTCCTTCCACTTCACAATTAATTGCCACTTTGTGTTGGTCTATCACATAAAATCCTAATAAAATACATTTACGTTTGTGGTTGTAACGTGACAAAATGTGGAAAAGCTCAAGGGGTATGAATACTTTTGCAAGCTAATGTATGTGTGTGCATACAAATATGTATGTGTATGTATATACACATCTATTGTGATATATATATATATATATATATATATATATATATACAGTATATATATTTTTGTGTATATATATATTGTGATATACACACACACACACAAATATATATATACACACAGATTGAAAGAAAAAGGTTACTAAAGAAATTAGAGGAAATCTGAAGAAAGAAACTAGAGAAATATGTCAAGTCAAGTCACTTTTATTTATATAGCATATTTAAAAAACAACTCTCGCACAACGCCACGCATTAGGCGTACGCCGTCAAGACGCTGCGTACGACATCAAGACGCTGTGTACGCTCGTCGAGACACTGCGTACGCCCTCAATGTGCCTGCGGGCCGACAGGCCGTTGTCGCGCGGGATGTTCGGACAGTGCAAGAATTTTCAAGCGACCACGTTTGGTCGCGCTAGACGCATGCAATCGCATGCTGGTGGGGATAGGCCCTTAACTTGCCTCTCACACACAGGCACACACAAACACACATTCATATAAATATATATATAAGTTAAAGTTAATTTTGTGCACAGTGTGTGTTAAAACAATACAAGGGAAGCTGCACAATACAATGCAAGGGAAACTACGCAAAGGTGGCGGCTGGGGAGGAAAGATGGGAGGGAAATGGTGGAACAGGGGGAAAATATTTACAATAAAATTAACTAAAATATGTGAGGTGATAGATGCGCTATATCAAACACTGTTCTCTACAACACTGATTACACCAAGGATGATAGAGCGAGTGCACAGCGGGAGGCATATCGGAAGTCACGTTTGGCTTAAACAAATGGCGGCCGTGACATTCCGTTACATACGACACATCAGCCCATTGGATTTCGGAGGAGTGGTCTATCTTGCTCCTCTACAATCTTTGGTCACAACAATCTCTCTATGTGCTCAAGCTCACAATGTGCCATGAGGCACTGACTGAAACAGCAGTTCCAGCAGAACCACGACCGGAGCACCTGCAGGAAGACAGGCAAATCATACATTCCTGTGTACCCGACTCATCATCCACAAACAGTGAATCCATGACAATGCTCAGTGCCAACAATACCAAAGTTGCTGCAAAGATGTAATGTCATGTCTTTATCAGACTTCCAAGAATTCACAACAACGAAACTGTCATGAAAACAAACTCCAAGTTACATCCATTTATGGGGGGGAGTTGCAACCGGTTGGTAAGGTCACATTACAATGCCATCTACAATCTCAGGTTTACAATGTGGATTTCTTCATTGTTGGCTTGGTACGGCAACCTGAGCTTCAAGGAGCTGAAGAGGCTGCAAAAAGTAGTAAACACTGCCCAGTCCATCATCGGCTCTGACCTCCCCACCATCGAGGGCATCTATCGCAGTCGCTGCCTCAAAAAGGCTGCCAGCATCATCAAGGACCCCACACCATCCTGGCCACTCACTCATCTCTCCACTGCCATCAGGTAGAAGGTACAGGAGCCTGAAATCTGCAACATCCAGGTTCAGGAACAGCTGCTTCCCCACAGCCATCAGACTATTAAACACAACTTCAAACAGGCTCTGAACTATAACAGCCTATTGCACTTTATCTGTTTACTTATGTGTGTATATTCTATGGTATATGGACACACTGATCTGATCTGCATTTATGCCAACAATATTCTGTTGCGCTGCAACAAACAAGAATTTCATTGTCCTATCTGGGTCAGCCCATGATCATATTGAATGGCAGTGCAGGCTCGAAGGGCTGAATGGCCTACTCCTGCACCTATTTTCTATGTTTCTATGACAATAAACTCTCTTCTTGACTTCTTGTTAATGGGGAAGTGCCGGTCCTTCTGGGCATTGATGCATGCCGCGATATGAACTTAGTCTCCTTCGGCAAAACTGTGTTACCAGCTGTCTACCTCTCAAAGTCCCACCCAACAACTAATCGAATAATACAAAGACATTTGTGATAACCAGCTGGGCAAGATTCCCACAGAATACAGCATTGTAACCGACAAGGAAGTCATGCCTGTCGTTCGTTCTCCTCACCGAATCCCGCACGCAATGAAGGACCACGTCAAAGCTGAACTTGACAGAATGGATATACTGGGTGTGATAGCCCCTGTCAATGACCCCTCCTCCTGGGTCTCCACCATGGTCGCAGCAGTCAAGAAGAACAAAGACGAAATAAGGATTTGTATTAACCCTAAAGACTTAAACACTGCCATCAAATGACCACACCACCCGATGCGGACGGTGGAAGAGGTCGCAGCCAGCCTGGGTAAAGCTACAGTTTTCTCCGTCCTAGATGCATAGAACTCATTTTGGCAAATACCGCTAGACCGTGCATCCTCCATGTTAACCACATTTGCAACGCCCTACGGATGCTACCGATTCTTACAAATGCCATTTGCCATCAATTTAGCAAGTGAAGTTTATCCAATGTACTATGGAACAACTCTTTACTGGCTACCCGTGCACCATAATCATGGATCACATCCTGATCGCCGGGCGCAACAGGTCCTGGATCGTGCCAGATAAGTAAATCTCAAACTCAACCCCCTCAAGTGCAGGTTTCGGGTTGAGGAAGTGACTTATGTGGGACACGTGTTTACCAACAACAGACTCAGGCCAGACCCATCTAAAACCATTGCCATCAACGAAATGGCAGCACCTACGGGTGGGATGTGACTGCTCGACAATGATTTCTAGGCACGGAAAACTACCTGGGAAAATTAATCCCAAACTTCAGCAAGCTGTCAGCCCCACTGTGACAACTGACCCACAATCATACACACTGGTCCTGGCACCAACACCAGCACCAGCATTTGAAACCCGCAAACAACTAATGTCTTGCGCTCCAACCCTCACATACTTTGATGCCGAGTTACCCGTTACCCTCAAGAGTGATGCCTCCCAGTATGGACTGGGCAGCACTTGCCTACAAGACGACGGGAAGGGTCACAGACCAGTTGCCTATGTCTCCCGCACCATGACCGACATTGAACAGCGCTACGTTCAAACTGGGAAGGAGCTACTCACAGTAACCTTTGCCTGCAAGAAATTCAAGGAGTTTATCTTTGGCAACCCGATCACGGTTGAAACCGATCACCAGACCCTGGTCAGTATCCTCAGTAAACGGCACACGGCACCAGCGAGTTTACAACGCATGATGATGGCATGATCATCAGAGATATGGCATCAGACTAACCTACAAACGTGGTAAGGACATGCACTTAGCTGACACGCTCTCATGGGCACCTCACCCAACCTGCGAAAAACACCTGTCTGATGATGAGCATGAGGGGTACATGGTTATGATGGTCTCTTGCCTTCCATCTGCGGACTTAGACATCCTACTGGCAAAAACAGCTGCAGACGAAATGCTACAATCGCTGGCCACTGTCGCCCGCTACGGCTGGCCAGACAATCAGCACCACCGGCCGCAGGCTGTCCACCCATTCTACCCTGTCCGCGATGAACTGGTCATTCAAGACGGCATTATAATGAAAGTACATAAGGCAGTTATCCTTAAACTGTGACCCCTTGTTCTGGACTTCCCCAACATCGGGAACAATCTTCCTGCATCTAGCCTGTCCAACCCCTTAAGATTTTTGTAAGTTTCTATAAGATCCCCCCTCAATCTTTTAAATTCTAGCACGTACAAGCCGAGTCTATCCAGTAATTCTTCATATGAAAGTCCTGACATCCCAGGAATCAGTCTGGTGAACCTTCTCTCTACTCCCTCTATGGCAAGAATGTCTTTCCTAAGATTAGGAGACCAAAACTGTACGCAATACTCCAGGTGTGGTCTCACCAAGGCCCTGTACAACTGCAGTAGAACCTCCCTGCTCCTATACTCAAATCCTTTTGCTTTGAATGCTAACATACCATTCGCTTTCTTCACTGCCTGCTGCACCTGCATGCCTACTTTCAATGACTGGTGTACCATGCCACCCAGGTCTCATTGCATCTCCCCTTTTCCTAATCGGCCACCATTCAGATAATAATATGTGCATGCCACCCATTACATGGTATTACGGTACTACACAGCTTTACACTAACAAGGTCAGTTTACTCTCACTCTCTCTCTCACAAGCCACGCTCAGCTGAATGAGAATGGCTGGCAGTTTAAATGTTCCTGCTTACTTATGGAATAAAGACTGATCTTTTACCATGTGTGTTAGTGTGGATTAATCATAAACAGGGTTCAAGAAGCAGCTCGAAAGCATCTGATGCGATGAACTCTTGTTTGAGGAAAGGAACAGCTCAAAAAGAAACAACAGCTAAATCAAATCTGCAGCCAGAGGATATCTGGCCTCGTGACTCAGAATTAACACATGGCCAAAAGATGGACAAACTTCATCTCAGCAACTGGGTGCTAGACCGAAGGAAACTACTTATGGGGCATCTGTAGGGACTTGGGACAAACCAACAGCTCAGTATGCTCGCTATTCCGAGGCCTGATACACAGGTTCGAGCAAGCCAGTATTATTATCAGAGACCTGTCTATCATTCGTTTGCGACAAGCCAAGAATCTCAAGATGGATTACGTGAATTGGCGGAGGAGCAAGTTGAATTCAACAAGCTCATGGCTAAACAAAATCTCTCTTTCACCCTACCACAAATAGAAATTCCTACATATAATGTTGATCCTTTGCGGTATGAAGCTTTCATAATGGCATTTGAAAACGTAGTAGAAATGAAAATTACTGATGAAAAAGAGCGCTTATGATTTCTGGCATATTACACAAGCGGAAGTCCTAAGGTACTTGTACAAAGTTGTCAAGATAAGCCTAACAGCCAAGGCTATCAAGAGTCAAGTAGGTTACTTGAAGAGCGTTATGGTAATAGACAATAGACAATAGGTGGACTATTTTGGGACAGCCCGACAGCCCGACCGATCCTCCACATCATCCATCGGCCTACCGACAAGCCCGACCGACATACTGACCGATTGATCGACCGACCGTCTGACTGACTGAATATCCGACTGACTCACTGATTGACCCTAACTTTATACAGATAAATCAATTGAAAAACAAAATTATCAGCAAGGTTAGCATAACCTTAATTCCTTGGAAACCTTGTTATTGTTTTGATGTAATGAGGAGGCAGCCATGATCCCAGGGTCATCGCTGCCTAGCGACCATAAAACAAAGCGTGGGATTGGTCAATTTGCGTCCGACGTCAATGTCAAACGTGCATTGATTGGACAATTACGACTCGGAGCTTTTTCTCATATTTTTTTTAAATGTGCAGGTTTTGGTCTTGACGAGTTTCAGGTACGATTTATATAATATTTTTACACAATATGTTAAAAATTCAGGTAGTATCGTGAGTTGGGTCACGAACTTGAACGAAAAAGCTCCTTGGCTCACAGCCTAACAGTGGAACTGCAACCAGAAGCATTAAAAGCAGAGTGTTCACGGTGTTGAGGAGACTCAATTCCCAAAGAAAATCTTTGCGACCACGATGCTGGAAGAGAAGGAAGTAGAATTCCAGGAAGACAGTGGAGCCACATGTAACATCATTCCCAAGATGCATGCAAAGGATGAGGATGAAACCAAGCAAGTATTGTCGATGTACAACAATACGACAGTGGTGTCTCTTGGAATAAAGCAAGGTGAAACTATTAAATCTAAAGTATGGAAGGAGATACAAAGTAGAGTTTGTAGTCCTGGAGGAAGACTGCATTCCAATCCTGGGAAGCAGGGCAGCCCAGCAGATGGGACTCATCTCAGTCTGTACAGAGAACTTAATGGCATTGAATGGCAGTGAAATCTCTCTGAGCAAGGAAAGAATGATGGCTGAGTATGCTGATGTGTTTGAAGGGACAGGTAAATTCGAGGGCAAGTACCGTCTGCAGGTAGATGACAGCGTAACGCCGGTGATCCATCCTCCACGAAGAGTCCCTGTAGCCTTACGGAATAAGCTGAAACAGGAGATAGACAGACTAACAGAAGCTGAAATAATTGCCCCAGTAGAGACCCACACTCCAAGGGTATCCAGCCTTGTGTGTGTAGAAAAGCCCAATGGAAAGTTGAGAATGTGTTTCGACCCGAGGGATCTGAACAAGGGGCTGAAAAGAAGTCATTACCCAATGACAACGATTGAAGATGTCCTCACAGACCTGAATGAAGCCAATGTCTTCAGCACGTTTGACATCAAGAATGGGTTTTGGCATGTGGAACTGGATGATGAGAGTTCTCAGCTTACGACATTTAACACACCGTATGGCTGATATAGATGGAAAGAAGCTCCATTTACGGAAGATAGACTCCCGGCAGACACTGAACAGTTTTGGATTAGTGTACTTCAGCATCAGGCATTTAAAGAGCTTGCCACCTTTGCCCTTACTTGCCTAATAACCCCTGTCAGCAATGCTGTCGTTGAGAGGATATTTCTCTTGTATCCTCCGTAAAAGCGAAGGCAAGAAACAGAATGCAGCTGAATCTCCTTGATGCTGTTGTGAAAGTCTATTGCTTTCAAGCCAATGTTGTAGGTATGTTACAAAACTTACCTTCAGCGGCGCTGCAGATGTGTCGCTGTCGATGTGCGCGACTTTGGCGCCTTTGAGAGGGGGGCGAGTTTAAAATGCCTTGTTTCTCCAGCCTGATCAAATCGATTTCTGTCAGGCTGTTTAGCTGCTAAAGAATAATCACTTCGACTGCCGTTTTATTAAGTTTCTTTTAAACTGCACTGAATATTTTACGAACAGGAGTAAAGTAAAAATAATCTTCTAAAGCCGTCAACGCCGACAACGGGGACGGATTTCATGTACGGGACAGGTAAAGGGAAGCCATTTATTTTATATATAAACTTGCTTCTAAGGATGCCTTTAATCAAAATTTCACGTTGCGAAAATGTCATTATGTAAATATACGAACTGGCAGTATTTTTCCTGCCGATATGAGGTTTAAATTCACTGCAAATGCAACGTTCCAAACCAGCGCGTTCCACAAAAACCCACTCGCAAGATTATTAAAATGGCCATTAATTTACGGGAATTAAACACTAAATTCCTTCCATTTGGCCTATAAATTCATAACCATGAGATTTAAAAATCATGTTATATTGTGAATTATTGTGTGAATGTTATTTGAACATTTAGGCTATTTAAAAATGTTAACTTTTTCTTAAGAAATGGATAGATGTTTAGATCTAGTAATTGAATTTTGTAATTAGCTACAATTGGGTAACTAACTAATTATATACTTTAATTTCAGGTCATCCAAGTAAGATTGTTTCGTATTTGTTTCAGAATGCTTCAATCTATAATAACTGAACATTTCATTCAGTTCTCTTAATTTTTAAGAAAGTTATGGGCTTTTGACTGTCCTTGATCACAGCTTTTGAGTTAAGTCAATGGAAAAGCAATAGGGAACAAGATGCTAATTTCAGAGTATGGAAATGGCCATAACCTTTTTAATACTGAAGATATGAAAGTGAATTAAGTGTCAAATTAAACTTCTTTTTATGCTTTATCTGATGGGATAAATTACAAACTTGAGTTTTAAAATCTCAAAATTTTGTAACATTGCTAAATGTTTCTAAGACTTCACTGCGGAAAAACGTCACATCGGACAAGATTTATGCCGTATGTTCCACTCATTCCAGTGGGGAGGATAGTAATGATCTGATTCTGGAGCTTTTCATGAGATATGTGTAGAAAAATATATTAAAGATTGTTTGTTTGATGCTGGAAAAACCAAGGTAGGCAAAAATGCTGGAGAAACTCAGCGGGTGAGGCAGCATCTATGGAGCAAAGGAAACAGGCGACATTTCGGGTCAAGACCCTTCTTCAGGCTGATGTGGTGGTGGAGGGGGGGATGGGAAGAAGAAAGGAAGAGTCCCGTGAGGTGGAGAGGTTCGGCAGACATGTTGAGGCGGCGAGGTTCGGCGGTCCAAGTGAGGCGGCCTGGCCCGGTGAGGCGGTCACCTTGAGGCAGCGAGGCCCAGTGAGGCAGAGAGGTTCGGCAGTCCCAGTGAGATGGCGAGGCCCGGTGAGGTGGAGAGGGTCGGCGGTCCCGGTGATTTTGCGAGTCCTGGTGAGGCGGAGAGCTTTGGCAGTCCCGGTGATGCGGCGAGGTACGGCGGTCCTGGTGAGGCCCGGTGAGGCGGAGAGGTTCGCCGGTCACGGTGAGGTGGCGAGGCCCGGTGAGACGGAGAGATTCAGCTGTCCCTGAGAGATGGCGAGGCCCAGTGAGGTGGAGAGGTACGGCGGTCCCGGTGAGGCGGCGAGGTAAGGTGGTCCCGGTGAGGCAGCGAGGCCCGGTGAGGCGGGGAGGTTCGGCGGTCACAGTGAGGTGACGGGGCCCGGTGAGGTGGAGAGCTTTGGCAGTGCTGGTGAGGCGAAGCGTTTCGGCAGTCTCGGTGAGGCGGCGAGGTACAGTGTGGCGGAGAGGTACGGCGGTCACGGTGAGGTGACGATGTCCAGTGAGGTGGCGAGGTTCGGCGGTCCCGGTGAGGCCAAAATGTTCGGCAATTAGACGGAGAGGTTCGGCGGTGCCGGTGAGGGGGCGAGGCCCGGTGAGGCAGTGAGGCCCGGTGGGTTGGTGAGGCCTGGTGAGGCGAAAATGTTTGGGAATTAGACAGAGAGGTTCGGCTGTCCCGGTGAGGCCCGGTAAGGCGGGGAGTTTCGCTGGTCCTGGTGAGGCGGCGTGGCCCGGTGAGGCAACGAAGTTTGGCTGTGAGGCGGAGAGATTAGGTGGTCCCATTGAGCTGGCGAAGCCCGGTGAGGCGGCGAGCCCCGGTAAGGCAGAGAGGATCGGCGGTCCTGGTGAGGCAGCGAGGCCAAATGAGGTGGAGAGGTATGGCGGTCCTGCTGAGGCAGAGAGTTTCGGCGGTCCTGGTGAGGTGGTGAGGCCCGGTGAGGCGGAGAGGTTCGGCAGTGAGGCGGAGAGGTTTGGTGGTCTCATTGAGCCGGCGAGGCCCGGTAAGACGGCAAGGGCCAGTGAGTCGGAGAGGATCCGCGGTCCTGGTGAGGCAGCGAGTCCCGGTGAGCAGGAGAGGTTCGGTGGTCCCATTGAGCCAGCGAGGCCCGGTGAGACGGAGAGGCACGGTGAGGGGGAGAGGTTCGGCGGTCCCGGTGAGGCAGCGAGGCCCGGAGAGGAGGTGAGGTTCGGCTGTACTGGTGAGGCAGGATTGTTTGGCCTTTTTTGTAGTTTTTCTAGTTTGGATTGTTTGTGTTTTTTATGTTTTTTTCCCCAGTATTGTTTGGCTTTAAATTACAATTTCAATCTGGCAATCCTGGTGAGTGAGAGTGAGTGAAGAGTGTAGAGAGTGAGTGAGAGTGAGTGGGTGAATGTCAGTGTGTGTGTGAGTGAGAGTGAGTGAGTGAAGAATGAGTGAGATTGAATGGATGAATGTGAGTAAGTGAGAGAGTGAGAGTGAGTGGGTGAGTGAGAGAGTTGGTAAGATAGTGGGTGACAGAGTGGGTGAGTGGGTGAGTGTGTGTGTTAGAATTGTGCAGAACATACCAACATTATCTCAGAATAAAAGGACAGAAAAGCTATAAAAGTCACCTTCCAGATAGTTGAGACTGCCCCTCCATGACACAGATCACATGTAGACACAAAATATCCGTTCTATATGAAGCTGACCAGAATTTCGAGACCACTTTTACACAATCAAGTTTAGGCATCCGTTGGCCGATACGTTTCCGAGCTGACTGTGGCTCTCCTTTTTCTTCAGGATAAAGTCAACGTTGGTAGAGGAGCCCACCGCGTAGTATATATTGCCATCATCTGGAATGACCACCGCTGGGGACAGAAGAGAAAAAACACAATCAGTACATTTCCAAACGTAGACTGGGCGACCGTTTCACTGAACACTAGGCCTACGAGGCCCATGTGATCGCCCGTCTGACAAACATTTCAATGGTCCTTTGTTGTCACGTGTACTGAGGTACAGTGACATTTGGTTTACTATATAGTCACACCAAAAAAGCAACAAGATACAAAACTACTTAAAAATTAAACATAAACACCCACCACAGCGGCGTGTGAGAATCCCCAGGCCACACAGCATAAGCGGAGATCCACAGCCATCAGTTTAATGTTCGGGCCACACACACACACGCGCTCCTTCACCGTGATGTGACCAGAGTTGTACGGACCGCTACCACTCTCTCTGCAGTCCCTGTCCACCCGAACAGTCAGAAAGCCGTCCACACTCGCACCAGACTCGGGGATGTTCACATGGCGCCATGACCTGATAAACACCGAGATCACCGCACACACGGCACTCCCTCCGAATCCTCACCAGTGCAGGCAGCACGATCATCTTGTTGTTTTCGGCAACCTCACGTTCCCCACTGTGATAGAAGGCAAATAACTTATACCTTCATCCCTGCTTTGAACACCCCTTCAGAATTAAAGGATGTTCTTTAAGGAAGGAGATGAGGAGACATTTCTTTAGTCAGAGGATGGTGAATCTGTGGAATTCTTTGCCACTGAAGGCTGTTGAGGCCAAGTCAATGAACAAGGCAGAGATAGATTCTTGATTAGTACAGGTGTCAGGGGTTATGGGGAGAAGGCAGGGGAATGGGGTTAGGAGGGAGAGGTAGATCAACCATGATTGAATGGCGGAGTATGACTTGATGGGCCGAATGGTCTTATCCTACTCCTATTCCTGACCCACACTGAGCTTTCTGTCCTGGGTCTCCTCCATTGCCAGAGTGAGGCCAAACGCAAGCTGGAGGAACAGCACCTCATATTTCACTTGGGCAACTTGTACATAGCTTTATGTTACAGTTTAGTTTATTGCCACGTGTACCGAGGCACAGCAAAAAGCTTTTTGTTGCATGCTAACCAGCAGCAGAAAGACAATACATGATGATCCATTTACAGTGTATAGATACATGATAAGGGAATATTGTTCGTGCAAGGTAAAGCAAGCAAAGTCCGATCAAGGATAGTCCGAGGGTCACCAATGAGGTAGATAGTTCAGGACTGCTCTATGAACATTGAATTGTCTCAGTTTAACTAACTTCACATTACACCCACTCCCCCTCCACCCTTGCCCCCCTTCCTCCACCCTAGTCATTTTACCACAGTTCTCCACATTGTTTCTCTTGAGATCACACCTTCAGCCAGTCAATAATGGACCTACCAGGCACCACCCCATCTGAGCTCATTTGTCGCCGACCCTGATGGCTCCTGATTTTCTCACCTCCAGCTCTTCGCCTCTTCCTTCCCCCCACCCCACCCACATTCAGTCTGAAGAAGGGTCCTGGCCCGAAATGTTACCCATTCATTTTCTCCAGAGATGTTGCCTGACCCGCTGGGTTACTCCAGAACTTTGTGTCTATCTTTGATATGAAACCAGCATCTGCAGTTCTTTGTTTTTACATTTATTTACATTGCAGTCTTGCTTTGTGAATAGAAAGCTACATATCCAGTGAATAAGTTTGTAAATCACAGGAGCAGAATTAGGCCATTCGGCCCATCGGGTTTACTCTGCCCTTCAATAATCACTAATTTATCTTTCCATCTCAACCCCATTCTCATGCCTTCTCCTCATAACCCCTGACACCTGCACTAATCAAGAATCTGGCAATCTCTGTTTTAAAAATATCCATTGACTTGGCCTTTTCAGTCATCTGTGGCAATGAATTCCACAGATTCACCACCCTCTGGCTAAATAAAATCCTCCTCATCTCCTTTCTAAAGGTATGTACTGTAGAAGTTATAGAATTCTAAATGATTCAGAGTGGGGCTTAGTTGCAATACCGTCTCAAATCTTGCAGCACACTACAAAAGGGTTTACCTCACTTGGATTTACACTCAATAATATTATAATGTCAATAATTGTTTAATTGGTCTCTGTAAATTGCCCCTAGTGAGTAGGAAGTGGATGACAAAGTGGGATAACATGGAACTAGTGTGGACAGGTGATCGATGGTCAGCGTGGACTCGGTGGGCTGAAAGGCCTGTTTCCGTGCTGTATCCGTAGCACGGCACAGAGGCTCAGTAGGCAGAGCCACTGCCTCACAGTGCCAGAGACCCGGGTTCCTGACCACGGGTGTTGTATGTGTGGCATTTGCACGTTCACCCCGTGACCGCATGCGTTTCCTCCGGGTGCTCCCGATTCCTTCATATCCCATCTACAATAGTAGGTTAATGGGCCTCTGTAAAAATGGTCACTATTGTGTATGGTGTGGGTGAGAAAGTGGGATCACATAGAAGTAGTGTGAAGGATGGTTGGCGTGGACTCAATGGGCCAGTGGTTTCTATGCTGTATCTCTAAAGAAAACTATCACAATGTTTAAAAACCTTTTGGACAGCTAGATGGATAGCATTGGTTCAGAGGGCCATGGGCCAAACGCAGGCAGGTGAGAATAGTGTAGATGGGGCATGTTGGTCGGCATGGGGATGTAGGGCCGAAGTGCCTGCTTCCACACATTGGAAGGCATGGACAGGCAACGTTTTGTGTTGGGGCCCTTCTTCAGACTCAACCCTAGCTGTATATGGTTTCCATATCCAGTATGAAAGGTTGCAACCTGAAATGTCGCCTGCCCATTCCCTTCACAGATAATTTAGTTTTGTTTTGTTCAGTATTTTAGTGTACACAGATTGGAAACAGGCTCTTCGGCCCACCTAGTACACACGGACCAGCGATCACCTGTACACTAGCACTATCCTACACACCAGAGACAAATATTTTATGGAAGCCAATTAACCTACAAACCTGCATGTCTTTGCAGTGTGGGAGGAAACCGGAGCACCCGGAGAAAACTCATGCGGTCATGGGAGAACGTACAAACTCCGTACAGACAGCACCTGGAGTCAGGATGGAACTGGGGTCTCTAATGCTGTAAGGCAGCAACTCTACCACTGTGCCACCTGATCTGCTGAGCTCCTCCAACACATTGAGTTTAGGAGGAAGACTACATCTTCCAGCCTCAAGGAACCTATGTTTTATTCCTCACCTCTGTCGTTGGAGACGATCAGGACAAGATTATATTCCTTCCAATCGTCATCCAGATTGTGCTTAGCCATGGCTCTCTGGATGACGACCGGGGATCTCTCTTCGTTGGTCACCTGGAGAGGAAGGGAAAAAGTATTTACTTCAGTTAAGTTTAGAGATACAGAATGGAAACAGGCCCTTCGGACCATCGAGTTCACACCATCCATTGAATACCCTTTCACACCAGCTCAATGTTATCCCACTTTCTGTTATCAGGCAACTGAACCATTCCACCAACAACCAGAGAGCGGCCTTAAGCTACTCGCTTCCTCATTGCAGATGCTCGGACCATCTTCTTTTTTTAATTTATTTATTTGTTTATTTTTAAATTTTTTTATTAGAAGCATTGTACATACATCTTAATCATGATATGCAACATAATACATTTTGTGTACAAATTCTCTTTTTTTTAAAACTTTAGCCTGTAATAGAAAAAGAGAAAAGAGAAAGAAGAGAAGAATGAGGATAGTAGTGAAGTGTAGTCCGCAGTAGTTGGCGTTAAATGAATGATGATGTTTAAGTAGACTGCGTGCTTGAGAATGTGAAAAAAATAAAAATAAAGAAAGAAAAAAGAAAAGAAGCCAAGGCTCCAAAGAGAAGAGGGCCTTAAGAAGGGAAAGGAAATAAGTAAAAAATCCAAAGAAGGTAGAGCTAAATGAAAAAGGAAAGGAATGTGCCTAATTCATATCGATTCACACCCATCACCTAGTTCTAAAACAATAACTTTCTCAGGTTATGCTGTTGCAAATCAATAAAAGGTGACCATATTCTTAAGAATTGTTATTGTTTTCCTGCTAGAATGAGTCTCATTTCCTCGAGAGGTAATATTTCCGACATATTTGTGATCCACATTTTAAACGTTGGGATAGGAGCGTTTTTCCAGAATTTAAGTATAAGTTTTTTTTCCGTTATCAAACCATAGTTTAAGAAACATCTTTGAAATATAGTTAGTTCAGAACAGGCTTCCTTTGCTCCGAAAATAATCAATTCTGTATTTGGGTCCAGTCTTAATTGAAATATGTTTTAAATCGGACTATCTTCAATTGGATTTTAGTGAACTGTATCTTGCACTAAACGTTATTCACTTTATTCCCTTTATCATGTTTCTTTACCTTGTGGATGGCTCGATTGTAATCATGTATTGTCTTTCTGTTGACTGGTTAGCACACAACAAAAGCTTTTTACTGGACACATGACAATAAATTAAACTAAGCTTCCTGCAAAGTAGAAGCAATTTACTCTGAAAGATCGGCAAAAAAGGGTATTCAATTAGCGAACCAACACGACATCCCTGGATCCTCTGCAGGGTTCTTGGCTTCAGTTTGTAACTAGATAATATACCAGTAATCTTTCAAAAGAGCCACAAGGCAGAAAATCAAGGAAATGTAGGGAGTCACGGTGGCGCAGCAGCAGAGTTGCTGCCGTACAGCACCAGAGACCTGGGTTCGACCCCGACTACGGATGCTGTCTGCTGCCGTGTTCATAAGAATAGGAGTAGAATTAGGCCATTCAGTCATGGCTGATCATCTCTCTCTCCTAACCCCATTCTCCTGCCCTCTCCCCATAACCTCTGACACCCATACTAATCAAGAATTTATCTATGCCTTAAAAATATCCACTGACTTGGCCTCTAAGTTAGCGATGTTACAATACTTACCTTCAGCGGCGCCGCAGTTCTGCCACTGGCCGTGTGCACGACTTTGGCGCCTTTGAGGGGGGGGGGGGCGGATTAAAATGCCATTTTCTCCTGCGTGTCGGAGGCAAACTTCCTCAGGCTGCCAGCTGCTGCAGAACAATCGACCGGACTTCCATTCTGGAAGTTTTTTTTTAAAATCGCGGGACAATTTAATCGCTGGAGTAAAATAAAAAGATACTTCTAACGCCGTCAACGCCTACAACGGGACAGATCTCAAGTAGGGGACAAAACATAGTGTAAGTCGTGTATTTTACATATAAACTTGCTTCTTAGGATGACTTTAAACCAAAGTAATTGGCGAAAATGTGATTTTGGCTCCATACGAACCGGCAGTGTTTTTCCTGCCGATATGGGGTTCAAATTCACTGCAACCGCAACGTTCCAATCAATCGCATTTCATAAAAACCCACTCGCAAGATGATTTAAATGCCCATTAATTTACGGGAATTAAACATTGAATTCCTTCCATTTGGCCTATAAATTCATGACAATGAGATTTAAAAATCATGTTATATTGTGAATTCTTGTGTGAATGTTATTTGGACACTTAGGCTATTTAAAAATGTTAACCTTTTCTTAAGAAATGGATAGATGTTTAGATCTAGTAATTGAATTTTGTAATTAGCTACAATTAGGTAACTAACTAATTATATGCTTTAATTTCAAGTCATCCAAGTAAGATTGTTTCATATTTGTTTCAGAATGCTTTAATCTATAATAACTGACATTTTCATTCAGTTCTCTTAATTTTTAAGAACGTTATGGGGTTTTGACTGTCCTCAGCTTTTGAGTTAAGTCAATGGAAAAGCAATAGGGAACAAGATGCTAATTTCCGAGTATGAAAATGGCCTTAACTTATTTAATACTGAAGATATGAAAGTGAATTAGGTGTCAAATTAAACTTCTTTTTATGCTTTATCTGATGGGATAAATTGCAGACTTGATTTTCAAAATCGCAAAATTTTGTAACATTGCAATCTACAGCCTTCTGTGGCAATAGAATTTAAGTGGACTGTATTACAAAGAAACTAATCGGGTGAAGTTGAAATCTTTCTATTGTTTAATTGGTCTGCAACAGATGTGGATAAGGTTGCTAACAATTGGGCAGTGCAAAGCTTCCGCCTTACAGCGCCTGAGACCCGGTTCAATCCTGACTACAGGTACTGTCTGCACAGAGTTTGTACGCTTTCCCTGTGACCGTGTGGGTTTTCTCCCGGTGCCCTGGTTTCCTCCCACACTCCAAAGACGTGCATGTTTGCAGGTTGATTTGCTTCTGTAAATTGTACATTGTCCCTAGTGTGTAGGATAGTGCTAGTGTACGGGGTGATTTATGATCGACGTGGACTCGGTGGGCCAAAGGACCTGTTTCCAACACTGTAAGTCTAAAGTAGTTACAACATCCACTGCAGTAGGCAAAGGTCTCATTAATGTTAAATTATTGACATTTAGATTGATTTTTCTGATGCTTTTACACCCTGTTTGGCAAAAGATCATCTTTTGAACAAATAATCAACCCTAATTGATATTAGGATCTATATTCTCTCCTCACATTTCAAACTACAGGGAGTCCAAGGCAATGAAAGATAAGAGTGTCCCCAAGGACATTCCAGGAGTCATATACAGAACATCTTTCAAATCATTATACCCTTAGCACCATGCACCACAGAAACAGGCCTTTCAACCCAACTTGCCCAAACCGTCCAAGATGCCCATTTTCTACGCCAGTCCTACCTGCCCACGTTTGGCCCATATCCCTCGAAACATTTTCTATCCATGTACCTGTTCAGTTGACTTCTAAATATTGTGTAATTCCTGCCACAACTACCTCCTCTGGCAGCTCGCACCCTTAAACCCAACACCCCTCAGATTCCTATTAAATCTTGCCCCTCTCACCTTAAACCCATGTCCTCTGGTCTTGATTCCCCTCCCGGGATAAAACACCCTCTGCATTCACTCTTTCTATTCCGCTCATGATTTTATACACATCTATATGATCACCTCTCAGCCTTCTGTACCACAACACCCACCACCTTCAGTGTGAAAAAGCTGCCCCTCAGTTCCCTATTACAGGTCCCACACAGAGAGTGGTGAATCTCTGGAATTCTCTGCCACAGAAGGTAGTTGAGGCCAGTTCATTGGCTATATTTAAGAGGGCGTTAGATGTGGCCCTTGTGGCTAAAGGGATCAGGAGGTATGGAGAGAAGGCAGGTACAGGATACTGAGTTGGATGATCAGCCATGATCATATTGAATGACGGTGCAGGCTCGAAGGGACGAATGGCCTACTCCTGCACCTATTTTCTATGTTTCTATGTTTCTAAATCTTTCCCCTCTCACATTGAGGTGGGTGTATGGAACGAGCTGCCAGAGGAGGAAGTTGAGGCAGGGACTATCGCAACGTTTAAGAAGCAATTGGACAGGTTTGGAGGGATATGGGCCAAATGCAGGCAGGTGGGACACGTGGCCAGTGTGGGCAAGATGGGCCAAAGGGCCACACTGCATCACTCTATATCCTCTGACTCTTGCCCCTTATGAGAGAAACCAGAATCTCATTAAAGTTTGCATCTGTTGCAGACTTTGAACTAAACAGCACGGAAACAAGCTCCTGTGTTTTCAACTTTTCACATTTCAAAATGTTTTATTCAGAAGGCACAAATATATTGCAGCAATGGTAGATCTGCTGCCATACAGCACCGGAGACCCGGGTTTCATCCTGACTGTGGGTGCTGTCTGTGGGTAGTTTGTATGTTCTCCCCGTGACCGCATGGGATTTTCTTCGGGTGCTCATACGGTCATAGAAGCAGAATTAGGGCATTTGGCCCATCGAGCTTAATCCGCCACTCAATCATGGCCGATCTTTATCTCCCTCCGAACCCCATTTTCCTGCCTTCTCCCCATAACCCCTGACTAACACCAGTGCCCCGGTTTCCTCCCACACTTCAAAGATATATGGGATTGTAGGTTAATTGGCTTCAGTAAATTGTCCCTAGCATGCAGGAACTAGTGCATCCTATCCAATCGTTGGTCGGCGCGGAATCAGTGGGCTGAAGGGTCTGTTTCCATGCTGTGTCTCTGCTATAAAGTAATATCTGAGCCGTGGAAGAATGCCATGCACTTACCACAATGCTTTTGTATACATTTCCATGGCCGTTCTCGAGGCTGACGCGGATGATGACATTTTCATCGTTCCCCTTCATGTACTGAGGAAGTGACGTTGTGGAGCTGCGGGAAGTCCCCGAGATGGTGTCGTTGTGGTCCTTGCGATTGTTGGGGCAGCAAGGCAAGCAAAAAAAGGTGCGGATAAATGAAGAAAGTCGGGAAGAGGCCTTGTCCATCGAGTGGGTGGAAGGTAACGACTGGAAAACAAAACAGTAAGGATGGGAATTTAGATATTTCCAATCCAACTTTTCAGTTCTATCATCAATCCAGGCTGCTCCCATCCTCTATATAGGATGAGTGGTGATTTTATAGACGTGTATAAAATCATGAGATTAGTTGCTGCCTCACAGATCCAGACACCAGGGTTCGATCCTGACCTCAGGAGCTGTCCATGCGGAGTTTGCACATTCGCCCTGTGAACACGTGGGTTTCCTCCGGTTTCAAGAGTCAGTAATGTTTTATTGTCATATATCATTTCCTCTCACATCCCAAAGATGTGCAGGGTTATTGGTTATTTAGCTTCTGTAAATTGTCCTTAGTGTGTAGCATACAACTAATGAATGGGGTGATCGCTGGTCGGTACAGACTCAGTGCGCCGAAGGGACTGTTTCTCTAACGTAAACTAAACTAAATATTGGCACTTGGAACATGCAAAGCTTCACTTGTACTGTATTGCTTCTGCATAACACAACGACTGCTTAAAAAGCAGCCAAGTCTTATTTGAGTGACTTTACAGATACAGTGCGTAAACAGGCTTGCAGCCCACCGAGTCCACACCGACCAGCCATACCCACACACTATCCTACACACCAGGGACAATTTACGACTTGCAGAAGCCAAGTAACCTACAAACGTGCACGTCTTTGGAGTGTGAGAGGAAGCCGGAGCACCCGGGGAAAACCCATGTGGTCACAGGGTGAACGTAAACTCCATACAGGCAGCATCCGTGGTTAGGATCGAACACGGGTCTCTGGCGCTGTAAGGCAGCAACTCTACTGCTGCGCCACAAAGTGCTGGAATAGGTCAGCTCACTCCATAGATCTCAGCTTCACTTTATCCTTCCTCAGGATCCACACACTCAATCAAAGCTCTTCCACTTACCTGACCTCCACTAAGGATCACAAACCTGCCTTTCTCCAGACCAGGCCCCCAGCAACTGCGGTGTTACTCCAGCACTTTATCTTTTTATGTAAACGAGCATCTGCAGTTCCTGGCGTCCACCCCTCATTAGAACGCGTTAGACGGACGTGCGCAGCACAAAATGTTTTACGAGGAAAAGGTTCTAACTTTTTGTAAACAAAATGTTTTACCAGAAAGCCGCCTGGATTCGAGGGCTTCAGCTACAGGGAGACGTTGGATAGACCTGCATTGTTTTTTCTGCAATATCGGAGGTTGAGAGGAGACCAGTTAGAAGTATATAAAATTATGAGAGGCACAGTTAGGGTAGACACTCAGAATCTTTTTACGCCAGGCTGGAAATGTCCAAGACTAGAGGGTATCGCTATAAGGAGAGTGGGGGAAAGTTTAATGGGGATGCGCGGGGCAGTGGTGGGGGCCTGGTATGCCTGACCTGGGGAGGTGGTGGAGGCAGATATGACAGGAGTGTTTAAGAAGCTGCGCACATCACGAGCGCGAAGCGTGAAATCCCTCGATGTCAGGGTCCAGGGCCCTCTTAAGGCCCTGGAAGCTGGGGTTTTAGATGCTCTCTGATGCATTCTGAGCCTTATTTTGGAGCATTTTTGCACCAAATCTATGACCAATATTTTAGAAATTAACAGGAATCTGAGAGGTAGCTTTTTCACACAAAGGGTGCTGGGTGTATGGAACAAGCTGCCAGAGGAGGTAGTTAAGGCTGGGACTATCCTAATGTTCAAGATACATTTGGACACGTACATGGATAGGACAGATTTAGATGGATATGGGCCAAACGCGTGTGAGTGGGACTAGTTTAGATGGGACATGTTGGTCGGTGTAGGCAAGTTGGGCTGACGGGCCTGTTTCCACACTGCATCATTCTATGACTAAAAAGTTAAGAAGAAAAATGCATGTAGATAAGCAGGGCAGATTTGAAAGAGGAGTGAAATGTAAAGGCAGAGAGAGGTGTATGGGTGGAAAGGAACATAGGAAAGGAGAGGGGAGAGTGGGCTTGGGCAGATGGGTGAAGGGAAAATAGACACAAAGTGCTGGAGTAACTCAGTGGGTCAGGCAGCATCTGCGGAGAATATGAATAGGCGACGTTTCACAGAGTGCTGGAGTGACTCAGCGGGTCAGGCAGCATCTCTGGAGAACATGGATAGGTGCCATGTCACAGTGCTGGAGTAACTCAGTGAGTCAGGCAGCATCTCTGGAGAACATGGATAGGTGACATGTCACAGAGTGCTGGAGTAACTCAGCGGGTCAGGCAGCATCTGTGGAGAACATGGATAGGTGACATGTCACAGAGTGCTGGATTAACTCAGTGAGTCAGGCAGCATCTGTGGAGAATATGGATAGGTGAGATGTCACAGAGTGCTGGAGTAACTCAGTGGGTCAGGCAGCATCTGTGGAGAACATGGATAGGTGACATTTCACAGTGTGCTGGAGGAACTCAGTGGGTCAGGCAGCATCTGTGGAGAACATGGATAGGTGACATTTCACAGAGTGCTGGAGTAACTCAGTGGGTCAGGCAGCATCTGTGGAGAACATGGATAGGTGATGTTTCACAGAGTGCTGGAGTAACTCAGTGAGTCAGGCAGCATCTGTGGAGAAAAGGTATAGATAATATTTCGGGTCAAGACCGTTCTTCAGTAATATTCATGATGTGACATGTATAGACATTCCTGAATGTTACCGAAACCATCGTGAGCTAACTTGTTACGGTGTTTGCCCTCTCCTATAACGTCTCTGCTGCCTTGGGTGATGCAGGACAGGACACAAGCTTTGGGACACGGTGTGAAGCTGTTGCCGTCTGTCCCAGCCTGGTAAAAACCTGGATGGAGTGGATGTGGAAAGGATGTTTCCACTAGTGGGAGAGTCTAGGACCAGTGGCCACAGCCTCGGAATTAAAAGATTCCTTTAGGAAGGAGATGAGCAGGAATTTCTTAAGTCAGAAGATGAACTGTGGAATTCATTGCCACAGACAGCTGTGGAGGTCAAGTCAATGGACATTTTTCAGGAGGAGATTGATAGAATCTTGATTGATACGGGTGTCAGAGGTAATGGGGTGAAGGCAGGAGAATGGGTTTGAGAGGGAAAGATATATAGAGTCATGGAGTGATACAGTGTGGAAACAGGCCCTTCGGCCCAGCATGTCCCATCTGCACTAGTCCCACCTGCCCACGTTTGATCCATATCCCTCCGAACCTGTCCTATCCATGTACCTGTCTAACTGTTTCTTAAATGTTGCGATAGTCCCCGCCTCAACTACCTCCTCTGGCAGCTTGTTCCATACACCTACCACCCTTTGTATGAAAAACATACCCCTCAGATTCCTATTAAATCTTTTGCCCTTCACCTTAAACTTATGTCCTCTGCTCCTCGATTCACCTACTCTGGGCAAAAGACTCAACCATAGTATTCAAATCATGATTTTATACACCTCTATTAGATAATCCCTCATCCTCCTGAGCTCTATGAAATAGAGTCCCAGCCTACTCAACCTCTCCCTATAGCTCTGTCCCTCTAGTCCTGGCAACAACCTCGTAAATCTTCACTGTACCGTTTCCAGTTCGATGACATCTTTCCTATAACATGGTGCCCAGAACTGAATACAATACTCTGAATGCGGCCTCACCAACTTCTTATGCAACTGCAACATGACCCCCCCAACTTCTATACTCAGCCTGACCCGCTGAGTTACTCCAGCACTTTGTGAAACGTCACAGAACAGGGCAAGATTAGCAAGTTTGCTGATGATGCGGAAGTGAGTGATTTTGCATATAGTGAAGATGGTTGTGAAAGATTGCAGCAGGATCTGGCTCAATTAGCCAAGTGGGCAGAGGAATGGTTGATGGTTGCATGGTTCCTTGAAGGTCGTATCGCAGGTACATCAGGTGGTCAAAATGTATTTTGGCACTTTGGCCTTCATCAGTCAGAGTATTGAGTATAGAAGTTGGGAGGTCATGTTGCAGTTGTATAAGACGTTCGTGAGACCGCATTTAGAATAATGTGTTCAGTTCTGGGCACCATGTTATAGGAAAGATGTCAAACTGAAAAGAGTACAGAAATCCCCATCCTGGATCAGTCCAATCAGGGTTGTGTCGTCCACAAACTTGAGAAGCTTGACAGAGGTGTCTGTGGAGGTGCAGTCATTGGTGTGGCGAGAGTAGAGAGGGGAGAGTACACATCTTGCGGTGCTCCTATAGTGAGCGTTTGCGGGTCCGAGATGTGCTTTCCTGTCTCACATGCTGCTTCCTGTCTGTCAGAAAGCTGGTGATCCACTGACAGAGGGGTTCAGGCACAGTCAACTCAGAAAGTTTGGAGCGTAGTAGCTCTGGCACAATGGTGTTGAATGCAGAGCTAAAATCAACAAACAAAATCCTCGCATAGGTCCCCTGGCGGTCCCCTGGAGGATGAAACATAGAAACATAGAAAATAGGTGCAGGAGTAGGCCATTCGGCCCTTCAAGCCTGCATTCAATATGATCATGGCTGATCATCCAAATCAGTATCCTGTTCCTGCCTTCTCTCCATACCCCCTGATCCCTTTAGCCACAAGGGCCACATCTAACTCCCTCTTAAATATAGCCAATGAACTGGCCTCAACTATCTTCTGTGGCAGAGAATTCCACAGATTCACCACTCTCTGTGTGAAAAAATGTTTTTCTCATCTCGGTCCTAAAAGACTTCCCCCATATCCTTAAACTGTGACCCCTTGTTATGGACATCCCCAACATCGGGAACAATCTTCCTGCATCTAGCCTGTCCAACCCTTTAAGAATTTTGTAAATTTCTATAAGATCCCCCCTCAATCTTCTAAATTCTAGCGAGTACAAGCCGAGTCTATCCAGTCTTCTTCATATGAAAGTCCTTCCATCCCAGGAATCAGTTTGGTGAACCTTCTGTGTACTCCCTCTATGGCAAGAATGTCTTTCCTCAGATTAGGAGACCAAAACTGTACGCAATACTCCAGGTGTGGTCTCACCAAGACCCTGTACAACTGCAGTAGAACCTCCCTGCTCTTATACTCAAATCCTTTTGCTATGAATGCTAACATACCATTCGCTTTCTTCACTGCCTGCTGCACCTGCATGCCTACTTTCAATGACTGGTGTACCTTGATACCCAGGTCTCTTTGCATCTCCCCTTTTCCTAATCGGCCACCATTCAGATAATAAATGAAGTGCAGGCCCAGATTGACTGCGTCATCCACAGATCTATTGGCCCAATATGCAAAATGCAGTAGGTCCAGCAGAGGGATTGTGATATTTTTCAGCTTGGCCAGCACAAGCCTTTCAACGGTCTTCATGACTACAGAGGTCAGTGTGACAAGCCTGTAGTCATTAAGACCAGTAATCCTTACCTTTTTGGGTACAGGGACAATAGTGGAGACTTTGAAGCAGGCAGGGACAATACATGTTTGCAGGGACTGATTAAAAATGAGTAATTGGGTGTGAAGTGTTGGTTGGGGTGGGAAATGGTCCACGCTTTTCATACTGGATTCTTACCTTAAGTAGGTGTGAAGTGGTGAATGGGAAGGAGAGGGTGCAGGGTCCATTCTTTGCAGACTGGAGTCTGGCTGTGTTTGTTGGGGAGGGGGTACCAGGGTTACGTTTCTGATTTTCAAACCTGCAGTAAAACTCATTCAGGTTGTTCGTCAGCTGACGATTGTCCAAAGAGTGGGGGGCTTTCCTCTTATAGCTGGTGATTTCTTGTATGCCCATCCAAATTGAAGAAGAGTCACTAGCTGAGAACTTGCTCCTCAACTTCTCAGAGTCACTTTCCTTGGCAGCTCTGATTCCTCTTCTCAGCTCTTTAACGATTAGGCTATCTTTTAACTCTTTAACGATTAGGCTATCGGCTTGACGCATATTTGTCCCCACCCCCTCTCGAAATGGAAGTGTTACATATAATGATCCCATTAAAATGCATATTTATGTCACAAAGTATGGAATTCATATTTTTCAGTATTGTTATCAAGGAATAGAAAGCAGATCCAATCGTTTGATATTGTTTAAAATTATTCATATGGAGGAGAAAATATAATAGCTCTAAAACCTACCTTAACTTTGCAATCTCACTAAAGATAATCCCCCTTCCCCTCTTCCCCCCCCGCATCTCTCTCTCCCCTCCCTTCCCCTCTCTCTCCCCCTCCCACATCCATCCCCCTCTTTCTGGCGGGGGGCGAAGATGAAGGTGGCGTGGGCCCAGCGGGGGTGGCATGGGCCCAGCGGGGGTGGCGTGGGCCCAGCGGGGGTGGCGTGGGCCCAGCGGGGGTCATTGGGGGTGGCGTGGGGGGAAGATGGCTTGGGCCCCGGCAGCAGGGGAAGGCGAGGGGTGTGGGCCCCGCCATAACGGCGTCTGGTGTTGGGGTTACAGCCGCTAGGTTCAGATTCAGCCACCCCCCCCCCCCCAGCGACGGGAGAACGGTCTCCTGGTCGCCTGGCTGGCCGTTGGCGAGGCTCAGACGCCGTGGATGGAGACGATGGACCGGGCAGGCAGACACCGCACCCTGTAACCCGCACCCCCCCGGGCCCGGAGAAATGGGCACTCCCTTATCCCGCGGCCCAGATTAGACCCCCTCATGGGTAGTTTGAACCGAGGATAAAAAACATACTCTCCCTCCTGCAACGCAATATTCCACTACTTACCTGGAGTAGACGACACGAGGCATCGAGCTCAATGTGTGGAATGCAAAACGCGCCGAGAGACGGTGTCATTTTGCGTCGCTTCCCCAACTGCGCAGGCGTGGATGGTCACAATTTTTTCTCCCAAATCATCCAGCGACCGGAACCAGAATTTCAGGCGCTTTTCCGACAAAGTGGAAACGCTGATTTTTTCTCCAATTTTTTTTTCCCCTCAGGATTTTTTCTTACTCTGGCGGAAAAAAGGGGGGTGCGGTCGTACCCAACGCACCCCCCTTCGGACGGCCATGCGGTACCCCACTAGTCACTGCCTGCCATTCTGAAAAGGACCCGTTTACTCCTACTCTTTGCTACCTGTCTGCCAGCCAGGTCTCTATCCACATCAATACCCCCAATACCGTGTGCTTTAAGTTTGTATTCTAATCTCTTATGTGGGACCTTGTCGAAAGGCTTCTGAAAGTCCAGATATAACACATCCACTGGTTCTCCCTTATCCACTCTACTAGTTACATCCTCGAAATTTTTTATAAAATTCGTCAGACATGATTTACCTTTCATAAATCCATGCTGACTTTGTCCAATGATTTCACCATTTTCCAAATGTGCTGCTATCCCATCTTTAATAACTGAGTCTAGCAGTTTCCCCACTACCGATGTTAGACTAACTGGGATGTAATTCCCCGATTTCCCTCTCCCTCCCTTTTTAAAAAGTGGGGTTACATTAGCTACGCTCCAATCCTCAGGAACCAATCCAGAATCTAAAGAGTTTTGAAAAATTATCACTAATGCATCCACTATTTCTGGGGCTACTTCCTTAAGTACTCTGGGATGCAGCCTGTCTGGCCCTGGGGATTTATCGGCCTTTAATCCATTCAATTTACCTAACACCACTTCCCGGCAAAACCTGGATTTCACTCAGTTCCTCCAACTCATTTGACCCCCAGTCCCCTGCTATTTCCGGCAGATTATTTGTCTTCCTTAGTGAAGACAGAACCAAAGTAGTTATTCAAAAATGGTCTGCCATGTCCTTGTTCCCCATGATCAATTCACCTGTTTCTGACTGCAAGGGACCTACATTTGTTTTAACTAATCCTATTCACTTCACATATCTATAAAAACATTTGCAGTCAGTTTTTATGTTCCCTGCCAGTTTTCTTTCATAATCTATTTTCCCTTTCCTAATTAAGCCCTTTGTCCTCCTCTGCTGGACTGAATTTCTCCCAGACCTCTAGTAGGCTGCTTTTTCTGGCTAATTTGTATGCTTCATCTTTTGTTTTGATACTATCCCTGATTTCCCTTGTTATCCACGGATGCACTACCTTCCCTGATTTATTCTTTTGCCAAACTGGGATGAACAATTGTTGTAGTTCATCCATGCAGTCTTTAAATGCCTTCCATTGCATATCCATCGTCAACCCTTTAAGAATCAATTGCCAGTCTACCTTGGCCAATTCATGACTCATTCCCTCAAAGTTACCTTTCTTTAAGTTCAGAACCCTTGTTTCAGAATTAATTATGTCACTCTCCATCCTAATGAAGAACTCATAATATGGTACTATAATATGGTCACTCTTGCCCAAGGGGCCACACACAACAAGACTGCTAACTAACCCTTCCTCATTACTCAATACGCAGTCTAGAATAGGGTGCTCTCTCGTTGGTTCCTCTACATGTTGGTTTAGAAAGCTCTCCCACATACATCCCAAGAAATCCTCTTCCTCAGCACCCCTGCCAATTTGATTCACCCAATCTATATGTAGATTGAAGTCACCCATTATAACTGTTTTACCTTTGTTGCACGCATTTCTAATTTCCTGTTTGATGCCATCCCCAACTCCACTACTACTGTTAGGTGGCCTGTACACAACACCCACCAGCGTTTTCTGCCCCTTAGTGTTTCGCAGCTCCACCCATATCGATTCAACATCCTCCAAGCTAATGTCCTTCCTTTCTATTGCATTAATCTCCTCTCTAACCAGCAACGCTACCCCACCTCCTTTTCCTTTCTGTCTATCCCTCCTGAATATTGTATATCCATGGATGTTCAGCTCCCAGCCTTGGTCACCCTGGAGCCATGTCTCCGTGATCCCAACTATATCATAATCATTAATAGCTATCTGCACATTCAACTCATCCACCTTATTACGAATGCTCCTTGCATTGAGACACAAAGCCTTCAGGCTTGTTTTTACAACACTCTTACCCCTTATACAATTATGTTGAAAAGTGGCCCTTTTTGATTTTTGCCCTGGATGTGTCTGCCTGCCACGTTTACTTTTCACATTGCTACCTATTGCTTCTACCCTCATTTTACACCCCTCTGTCTCTCTGCTCACACATTTAAGAAACCCACCACCTCTTATTCGCTGTTTATTATCTTTTTCTTCTTTCCTCCCTACATGTTGGGTCTGATTGCTTCCCTTCTCTGCCTCCTGCCTCACACACTGTCTACAAGCTTTCTCTATTTGAGTCCCTCCCCCCAACCGTTCTAGTTTAAAGTCTCCCCAGTAGCCTTTGCAAATCTCCCCACCAGGATATTGGTAGCACCGATGTTACCGCTGCGGCACCATGTTGTGTATGAGGCAGAGGGTCTCCATTACCTTTCTTTGTAGCTCCTCAGGTGTATCGTCAGTTGTGGCGTCAGCCACGTCTGCAGCGGTGTCATCAGCGGTGTGAGCGTCGGTGTCTGTGGCCATGTCGGTGTCCGTGTTGGCGGTGTCGGTGGCTCTGTCGGTGGTCGTATCGGCGGCGGTGGCTATCGCCATGTCGGCGTCCGTTTTGGTGGTGTCGGTGTCCGTGTTGGTGGTGTCGGTGTCCGTGTCTGTGGCCCTGTTGGTGGTTGTGTCGGCGATGTTGTCTGCAGCGATGTTGTCGGTGCCGGTGCCGGCGTCAGCGATGTTGTCGGTGCCGGTGTTGGCGATATTGTAGGTGCCGGTGCCGGCGATGTTGGTGGTGCCGGTGTCGGTGCCGGTGTGGGTGATGTTGTCAGTGTCGGCGATGTTGTAGGTGCCGGTGTTGGTGATGTTGCAAGTGCCGGTGTCGGTGATGTTGCCGGCAGCGATCTTGTCGGTGCCGGTGTTGGTGATGTTGTCGGGAGCGACGTTGTAGGTGCCGGTGTCGGTGATGTTGTCGGTGCCGGTGTCGGTGATGTTGTCGGCAGCGATGTTGTAAGTGCCGGTGTCGGTGATGTTGTCGGCAGCGATATTGTTGGTGCCGGTGTCGGTGATGTTGTCGGCAGCGATGTTGTAGGTGCCGGTGTCGGTGATGTTGTCGGTGCCGGTGTCGGTGATGTCGGCAGCGATGTTGTCGGTGATGTTGTCGGTGCCGGTGTCGGTGATGTCGGCAGCGATGTTGTCGGTGATGTTGTCAGCAGCGATGTTGTCGGTGCCGGTGTTGGTGATGTTGTCGGCAGCGATGTTTTCGGTGCCGGTGTTGGTGATGTTGTCGGCAGCGATGTTGTCGGTGCCGGTGTCGACGATGTTGTGGGTGCTGGTGTCGGCGATGTTGTGGGTGCCGGTGTCGGTGATGTTGTCGGTGCCGGTGTCGGCGAAGTTGTCGGTGCCGGTCTTGGCGATGTTGACGGTGCCGGTCTCAGGGATGTTGTCGGTGCCGGTGTCGGCGATGTTGCCGGTGCCGGTGTCAGCGATGTTGCCGGTGCCGGTGTCTGCAGCGATGTTGTCTGCGGTGATCTTGTTGGTGCTGGTGATCTTGTTGGTGCCGATGGTCTTGTCGGTGCCGGTGGCTGCGGCGATGTTGTCTGCGGTGTCAGTGGCCGTGTCTGAAAAGAGCCTGCGAGTAGGGAGCACAATCCATCAGCACACCCATCCAGCGAAGCCATGCCTTTCCAGATGGGTCACAGGGAGAACATGCAAACTCCACACACACACACACACACACAGCCGAAGGAGAAGGCACACGGTCACAGGGAGAACGTGCGAACTCCATACACACACACACACAGCACTCGAGTTCAGCATCAAACTCATTCCCAGCCTCGGCAAGTCCATCAGCATAATCAAGGACAAGTCACATACTGGCCACTCCCTCTTTTCCCCTCTCCCATCAGGCAAAAGGTATAGAAGTGTGAAAACGCACAGATTCAGGGACAGTTTCTTCCCAGCAGTTGTCAGGCAACTGAACTATCCTACCCCAACCAGAGAGCAGTGCTGAACTACTATCTACCTCATTGATAGTACTCCCTCTATACTCATGACTGAGTAGGCGGTCACAGTGCGAACTCCATCATCAAGTTCGCTGACGACACCACTGTTGTGGGACGTATCACTGATGGGGATGAGTCAGAGTATAGAAGAGAGATCGAGCGACTGTTATAAGGTGCCAGCACAATAACCTGGCCCTCAACACCAGCAAAACCAAGGAACTGATTGTGGACTTTGGAAGGAGTAGGATGGGGTCCCACAGCCCCGTTTATATCTACGGGTCGATGGTTGAAAGGGTCAAGAGCTTCAAATTCCTGGGCGTGCACATATCTGAAGGTCGGACATTCCTGGTCCGAGAACACTAATGCAATCATCAAGAAAGCTCATCAGCGCCTCTACTTCCTGAGAAGACTATGGAGAGTCGGTGTGTTAAGGAGGACTCTCTCTAACTTCTACAGGTGCACAGTAGAGAGCTTGCCCAGTTGCATCGTGGCTTGGTACGGCAACTTGAGTGCCCTGGAGAGGAAAAGACTACATAAAGTAGTAAACACTGCCCAGTCCATCATCGGCTCTGACCTCACTTCCATCGAGGGGATTTATCGCAGTCGCTGCCTCAAAAAGGCTGGAAGTATCATCAAAGACCCACACCATCCTGGCCACACACTCATCTCCCTGCTTCCTTCAGGTAGAAGGTACAGGAGCCTGAAGACTGCAACAACCAGGTTCAGGAATAGCTACTACCCGACAGCCATCAGGCTATTAAACCTGGCTCGGACAAAACTCTGATTATTAATAACCAATCATCTGCTTTTTGCACTTTATCATTTTATTTATTCATGTGTGTATATATTTATATTATAATATATGGACACATAGATCTGTTTTGTAGTAAATGCCTACTATGTTCTGTGTGCTGAAGCAAAGCAAGAATTTCATTGTCCTATCAGGGACACATGACAATAAACTCACTTGAACTTGAACTTGATGGCCCTTGGTCTATATTTGATTAGACTTTACTGGGTTTATCTTGCACTAAACATTATTCCCTTATCATGCATCTGTACACTGTAAATGGCTCGACTGTAATCATGAATTGTCTTTCCACTGACTGGATAGCACGCAACAAAAAACTTCTCTGCACCTCGGTAAACGTGACAATAAACTAAACTGACCCTGGTCTCTGGCACTGTGAGGCAGCACCTCTAATGTAAATTGGCTTCTTTGAATTGTCCCCGAGCGTGTAGAATAACATAGAACTAGCGTGCGGGTGATCATTGGTCAGCGTGGACTCGGTGGGCCAAAGGGCCAGTTTCCACGCTGTAGCTCTAAAACTAAACTAAGGAGGATTCAGCATATGTGGGGGATGGGAGCTAATTGAGACGGATAAGGATGCCAGAAACAAATTATGGCAGAATGAATAATGAACAGATGTTTAAAAACTGGAGTTCAATGGATGGTATAAAACATAGTTTGAGAGAAAGATGAATGGGGAAAAAAGGCGTAGACTAATTTCTAAATGGGGT
This sequence comes from Malacoraja senta, assembly GCA_038087875.1. Taxonomy (NCBI): domain Eukaryota; kingdom Metazoa; phylum Chordata; class Chondrichthyes; order Rajiformes; family Rajidae; genus Malacoraja; species Malacoraja senta. Next base: position 3,725 of record JAXLNO010002120.1, on the reverse strand, counting down.
GAGAATCCAGAAATCGGAGGTGCAAAAGGACTTGGGAGTTCTGGTGCAGGATTCCCAAAAAGGTAATCAGCAAGACAAATCGGTGATAAAGAAGGCAAACGCAATAGTAGCACATTTAAAGAGGACTATAATACAAAAACAGGGATGTAATGCTGAGGCTCTATAAGGTGCTGGTCAGGCCACATTTGGAGTATTGTGAGCAATTTCGTGCACCATATCTGAGGAAGGATGAGCTGGCTATGGAGAGGGTCCTGAGTAGGTTTACGAGAATGATCCCAGGAATGAACGGGTTAACCTATGATGAGCGTTTATGACGGCAGTGGGCCTGTACTCGCTGGAGTTCATTGAAATGCACCAAATAGTGAAAGGTTTGGACAGTATGGATGTGGATAGGATGTTTCCACTCATGGGAGAGTCTCGGACAAGGGTTCCCAGCCGGGGGTAAATTTACCCCCCATAGGGTACATTTCGCCTACCCAGGGGGCAAATTTATTGATTCTGGATTTGTACATATTTTTTCTCATTGACTGACTATGTTTGGTTCTGGTATACTGGTATCTGTTCATCATTAGTTATTCATAAATAAGTGAAAAAATATTGTAATGTGTTATTAAAGTTGCCAGGGGTAAATGGGATGAAAAAGGTTGGCAACCCCTGGTCTAGGACCAGAGCCTCAGTATTAAAGGACATTCCTTTAAGAAGGAAATGAGGAATGTCCTTAGTCAGAGGGTGATGAATCTGTGGAATTCATTGCCACAGGCAGCTGTGGAGGCCAAGTCATTGGATATTTTTAAAGATAGATTCTTGATTAGAACGAGTGTCAGGGGTTATGGGGAGAAGTCAGGAGAATGGGGTTGATAGGGAAAGATAGATCAGCCATAATTAATGGTGGAGTAGACTTGGTGGCCAAATGGCCTATTTCTGCTCCTGTAACTTGTGAGCGAGGTGTCAATGTTACCTGAGGTGGTAACATATGATGGACAAGTAAAAGGGATTGTGGTGATGTCCAGGATGCAGAGAGTATTGCTCAACATGGTGAAATGATGCACTGCCATTCCTTCTAAGCTTACTTTAGAGATACAGCATGGAAACAGGCCGTTCGGCCACTAAGTACGCGCCAACCAGCGATCACCCGTACACTATGTCTACCCTACTCACTGGGGACAATTTTCAGAATTAATCTACACACCTGCACATCTTTGGAATGAGGGGGGAAATCGGAGCACCCGGAGAAAACACACACAGTCACAGAGAGAACGTACAAACTCTAGTCCCACCTGCCTGCATTTGGCCCATACCCCTCTCAACCTTTCCTATTTCCAGACCTGTCAAAATGTCTTTTAAATCGAAGATAAGACACAAAATGCTGGAGTAACTCAGCGGGACGGGCAGCATCTCTGGAGAGAAGGAATGGGTGACGTTTCATGTTGAGACCCTTCTTCAGAGTGATGACGAGAGTGGGCACAGAGATAAAATGTAGTCAGAGACAGTGAGACTCGTGAGAGAACTGGGAAGGGGGAGGGCTGGAGAGAGAGGGAAAGCAAGGGCTACTTGAAGTTAGAGAAGTCAATGTTCATACCACTGGGGTGTAAGCTGCCCAGGCAAAATTTGAGGGGCTGTTCATAAGTTCATAAGTGATAGGAGCTGAAGTAGGCCATTCGGCCCATCAAGTCTACTCCGCCATTCAATCATGGCTGATCTATCTCTCCCTCCTAACCCACTTCTCCTGCATTCTCCACATAACCCCTGACATCCGCACTAATCAAAAATCTATCCATCTCTGTCAGTCTGAAGAAAGGTCTTGACCCGAAATGTCGCATATTCCTTCTCTCCATAAATGCTTCCTCACACGCTCAGTTCCTCCCGCATTTTTGTCTCCCTTGGATATTTCCAACATCTGCAGTTGCTTTCTTAAACAAAAATCTCTCTATCTCTGCCTTTGAAATATCCATTGACAGCCTCCACAGCCTTCTGTGGCAAAGAATTCCACACAATCACCACCCTCTGACTAGCAGCAATTGTGAAAACAGTCTTAGACAACTGGGTACCTCCAACCACCCTAATGTCAGGCCTCAGGAATCATACATGTTTACATGTATCAAACATTGCTAATTATGACCAATGCAGTGAGCTGCAGCCAATGCTCACGCTAAACCCACTAAATTATTTAATTTTCTTTAAACAGATTTCCTGGCAACAACTTCAAGGAAGCTAATTTCAATTTGATCGTCCAAACCCTACCTCCAATTTGCACTGGCCTCACTCTGACAATGGAGGAGGCCAAGGACAGAAAGGTCAGTGTGGGAATGGGAGGAGAATTAAGTGTTGAGCAACCGGGAGATCAGGTAGGTTCTCCAGTAAAGTCTCGGAGGATAATCCAGAAAGGCTCTGGAACCAAAAGGCTCTACTCACCATGGAGGGCAATGTCAAAGATCAATGAAAAACCAAAGATAGACACAAAAGGCTGGAGGAACTCAGTGGGACAGACAGCATCTCTGGAGAAAAGGGGCAGGTGACGTTTCGGGTCACAAAGTAAATCTTTCCCATCTCACCTTCAACCTATGTCCTCTCGTTCTTGGTTCCCAAACCCTGCGTAACATACTGCATTCATTTTATCTATTCCCCTCACGGTCTTGTACGCCTCTCTAAGGTCAGCCCTCACCCTCCTGCACACCAAACCTGCTCAACCTCTCCCTATGGCTCAGGCCCTCAAGTCCTGGCAACATCCATCGTAAATAGATACAAAAAGCTGGAGTAACTCAGCGGGACAGGCAGCATCTCTGGAGAGAAGGATTGGGTGACATTTCAGGTGATCCTTCTTCAGACTACCAAAGTAAATCTCGATACAAATCAAAAGCACATAAATCGACAAGGCCGTAAAGTTTAATTTGGCATTTGGAAGGTGAATTGGCAGGATATAATTAATGCTGCTGCACAAAACCCTTTGTCGAGAATGTGGCGCAGTCGTTACTTACGAAAGATTGCAGCCAAAAATGCCTTGCGCATTCTGAATGGCCACATAATGGAACAAAGCGTCTATTAATTAATTATTACATGGGGCGTGCTGCGGAGTAGGAATAATTGATTACTTCATCGGTTGCCTGAGCTCTGCATTATTTCCCCTCTGTGTGATGTACGGAAATAGCTTAAAATAGTAAGGTTGTGGTTTCACTTGGATAGTTCGATAGTAGCGGTGAATTTATAACTCGAAGGACCTGCTCAAAGAGAGATACAACGTGGAAACAGGCTTCTCAACTCAACTTGCCCACACCGACCAAAATGTCCCTGCTACACTAGTCCCACCTGCCTGTATTTGGTACATATCCCTCTAAATCTGCCGTATCCATCCAAATGTGTTTTAAATATTGTTATAGTCCATTACCTCCTCTGGCAGCTCGCTCCACACACCTTCTATCCTCTGTGTAAAAAAGTGGCCCCTCAGGTTCCTATTAAATCTTTCACCCCACACCTGAAGCCTATGTCCTCTGGTTCTGGATTTCCTCAATTATGGGTAAAAGACTGTGCATTTATCCAATCTATTCCTTTCATGATATTATACACTTCTATAAGATCAGCCTCCTGCACTCCATGGAATAAAGTCCTCGCCTGCCCAACCTCTCCCTATAGCTCAGGCCCTCGAGTCCTGGAAACATCTCGTAAATCTTCTCTGCTCCCTCTCCTCCAGATTGACAACATCTTTCCTCTAACAGGGTTCATATGTGAAG
>JAXLNO010002119.1:273536-314025 GCA_038087875.1 Malacoraja senta | reverse complement strand
TCAATCCCGACCTTGGGTGCTGCCTTTGCGGTTTGTATGTTTTCACGTTTGCATAAAAAATAATTACAGAGCACCTCAAAAAGCATATTCGGACTTGCTTCGGACATTGGTTTAGACTTAGAGATAGTGTGTTCAAACAGGCCCTTCTGCCTACCGCGTCCGTGACGATCAGCGTACGCCAACACTATCCTACACGCTAGGGACAATTTACCAAAGCCAATTAACCTACAAACCTGGAGTGAGGGAGAAAACCCACGCAATCACAGGAGAACGTACAAACTCTGTACGGACAGCACCCGTGGTCAGGATCGAACCAGGTCTCCAGTGCTGTAAGGCAGCAACTCTACCGCTGCACGCCCACTTGAGAAACAAAATTAAACACATCCACACCAAGACCTCAGATGGCATCGAAGAACATGTGCTGCCTCGTGCATGGACATACTGAGCATATGGATAGAGTGGATGTGGAGAGGATGTTTCCACTAGTGGGAGAGTCCAGGAGGTCACGGCCTCAGCCCTCAGAATGAAAGGACATACCTTTAGAAAAGAGATGAGGAGGAATTTCTTGAGTCAGAGGGTGGTGAATCTGGTGAATTCGTTGCCACAGAAGGATGTGGAGGCCAAGTCAATGGATATTTTTAAGGTAATGATTGAGAGATTCTTCATTAGTTCGGGTTTCAGGGGTTACGGGGAGAAGGCAGAGAATGGGGTTAGGAGGGAGAGATAGATCGAGCCATGATTGATTAGGGAGACGACTTGATGGGCGAATGGCCTAATTCTGCTCCTATCATTTATGAACTTATCAACATGCACAAGGCACGAGACGGAGTGACACAGTGGATGGAGTATATACATCGCAGCACCAGAGACCCAGGTTCGATCCTGATCGCGGTGCGTGTCCGTGGAGTTTGCAGTTTCTCCCTGTGACCCCACCGGTTTCCTCCGGGATCTCGGTTGCTTCTCACAGTCCAAAGAACTGCGGGTTTGTAGGTTAATTGGCCCACAGTTAAATTGCTCCCTAGTGTGTAGGGTGTGATGAGAAAGTGGGGATAACGTAGAACTAGTGTGTGAACGATGGTCGCATTGACTCGATGGTGAAGGCCTCTGCCAGCTGTCTCTCAATCCAGACTATCACAGAGATAATTTAAGTTATTAAATCCTAAAGTTTAAATCTTAAATGTAAGACCCATTTGACATAATATTAGATACAAGTAAAACCTCTAACACTGGCACAGAATTGGAGCCATTAGTGCGGTATAGAAACATAGAAACATAAAAAATAGGGCAGGAGTAGGCCATTCGGCCCTTCGAGCCTGCACCGCCATTCAATATGATCATGGCTGATCATCCAACTCAGTATCCTGTACCTGCCTTCTCTCCATACCCCTGATCCTTTAGCCACAAGGGCCACATCTAACTCATCTTAATATAGCCTAATGAACTGGCCTCAACTACCCTCTGTGCAGAGAGTTCCAGAGATTCCACTCTCTGTGTGAAAAGTTCTTCTCATCGGTATAAGGATTTCCCCTATCTTAGATGTGACCCTTGTCCTGACTTCAACTTCGGGAACAATCTTCCTGCATCTAGCCTGTCCAACCCATAAGAATTTGTACGTTTCTATAGATCCCCTCTCAATCTCCTAATTCTAGCGAGTATAAGCAAGTCTATCCTTTCCTTCTCATATGAAAGTCCTGACATCCTGAATCAGTCTGGTGAACTCTTCTCTGCACTCTCTATGCTATAATCCCTGGTGGAGACCGCTTTTCGGGCTTCCGCAGCGGAGACTTCATCCGCCGAGTTGCGGGTTGAAGCGCACCTGGAGCGGCTTTATCCCCCGCCGCTTGGAATGGCCACCGACTTTGCGGGCGCGCGCCGGGGCTCTAACACCAAGACCCGTGCGCGACCTTGCATCACCCGGCGTGGCTTTAATGCTGTGGACAATCACCATCGCCCGCCGGCTTTGACTTTGACTCTGACATCCGGGGGGGGGGGAGTGCAGTGAGAGATACGTTTTTTTGCCTTCCATCACAGCGCTGTGATGATGTATGTGTAAATTGTGTGTTCTCGGGTCTTCTCGTTTGTATTGTATGGCTGCAGAAACGACATTTCGTTTGGACTCTAGGTCCAAATGACAAATTTGTCCAAAAGACAAATAAAATTGAATTGAATATAATGTCCTTCTCAGATTGGAAAATCTTTACAAATTATTTTAAATAAAACTGACACCAAAGGCAGAATGGATTATCTTCGGAACAACGGAAGATAGCCATGAACTAAATGTGTTTCAAAGAAATTAATAGATTACGGGTTAATAACTGGAAAAAAGTAATCCTAAAATTCTGATTAAAAGCGATTTAAAAGCCAGGAAATTTTCGCAAACGAGTACTGATGGAGTATCAATGTGCTGATGGAGCTCAGGAAGGGAGGAACAGAGGAAGAAGACTTTATAGCACTAGGCGGCTGTGGGGTTGAGAGAGAGCTTTTCTGCAGACTGTGATTTTCTCATTCACTGTTCAGTTCAAGACTCAAAAGATAACCTTGCGAGTAAACAGCATATTGTATAGAGAGTCATTCTTCAAGTGTTTGTCTCAAGGCTCAGCTATTACGCGGGGGGGGGTGAAATCACTCTGCCAAGGCACAATGCATTTGTTTCTTTTTTATTCAATGTACAGCGTGAAAAACAGGCCCTTCGCCATCGGGTCCACGCCGACCATCGATCACCCGTACACACTACTTCCATGTTATCCCACATTTTCATCCACTCCGTACATTCTAGGGACAATTTACAGAGGGCCAATTAACCTACAAACCTGTAAGTGAGGAAAGACACAAAATACTGGAGTAACTCAGCGGGACAGCAGCATCTCTGGAGAGAAGGGATGGGTGACTTTTGGCCGAGACCTTCTTCGACCCAAAAACGTCACCCATTCCTTCTCTCCAGAGTTGCTGCCGCGCCGCCTGAGTTACTCCGGCTTTGCGTCGATCTTCGATATCTGCAGTTCCTTCCTATGCAAACCTGCGAGTGTTTGGGATGTGGGAGGAAACCGGAGCACCCAGAGTGGATGCACACGTGTTCGTTATTGCCTTGGCGTAAGTTTGTGTAATCAGATAGGGGGAACAGGCCCTTCGGCCCAACTTGCCCACACCGGCCAACGTGTCCCAGCTGCACTAGTTCACTTACAACTGCGGCTTTGGGCTTGGTTTTCTTGGTCGAGCGCTTATCCCGGTGTGACAGCACGTACTTGTGTTTTCATTGTAATTTGATGGTCCTACAGGTTCCATCCGTGAGATTGCAGATTTATAAAAAGTAGATTTGAAAGGTTTTGAGTAATGCGATCACTGATGCAAACTAAATCACCGGCAGATAAAACGAGACTGGTCCTGCAGTTATCTATACGATTCTCCACTCTCTCGCAAAATGTATCGTAAATAATGTCACACACACTCGAAGCAAATAATTGACGCTGATCAGCGTAATCTGTTCTCTTGTAAAGATTTTCTTTTACTACTCCATGGATCTCTTGTGCAAATGGATTAAATGCAAGATTTGTGGTCGGTTTGTTACGAACAGGGACTAGGCTAATTCACACGTTGGCCTGATGGTACGAGACCCAACTGGCCACCAAGACTTGTCATCCATGTCCCCATTTCCAGCAGCCCTGGTCGGGTGCCAAGCATTATTTATTTGTTCAACAAGACCTCGGCATTGACTCGGGATGTAAAATTTATAAGAGGCCTAGATTGGGTAGACAGTCAGAACCTTCCCCCTCCCCCCCCAGGGTTGAAACGTCCAACACTAGAGGGCGTAGCTAGAGAGTGGAGGGGGAAAGTTCAATGAGATGTGCAGGACAAGCTTCATGCCAGAGACCCGGGTTCAATCCGACTACGGGTGCTGTCTGTACGGAGTTTCCATGCTGTATCTCTAAATTTAACCTATCTAGAGGTTGCAGACAAGGATGTCCGTTGTCTCCACTATTATTTGCGCTTGCTATTGAGCCACTCGCAGAAAGAGTTAGGAACCACCCGGAAACATATGGGTATAATACAAAGGACACAGTGAATAAAATTTCTCTATACGCAGATGATGTATTAATTTACATTACAAAACCAGAAATTAGTATTCTAAATTTATTAAAGCTAATAACCCAATTTGGTTCACTCTCTGGATACAGAATAAATTGGAATAAATGTGAAATTATGCCAATAAGGGAACATAATAAACATATACTACAACAATTCCCGTTTAAAATAGTAAATGAAAAATTCAAATACCTTGGAATTTATGTCACTAAGACATACACATCATTATTTAAATCAAATTTCCCCCATTACTGAATAAACTACATAAGAATATTCAGTACTGGAAAACACTTCCTATCTCAATGGTTGGTCAAATTAATGCCATAAAAATGATTTTCTTACCGCAAATATTATACCTTTTTCAAACAATTCCGATATACTTGTCAAAAACTTTTTCAAAAAGTTGGATTCCATTATCAGTGACTTTATCTGGATTATAAGAATCATAGGATAAGCAAAAAACATCTGTGCAAATCAAAAATAAATGGAGTTTAGTTCTACCAAACTTTTTGTTTTATTTTTGGGCAGTTAACATTAAAATATGAATTTTGGTTGGAAGAAATAGATCAACAACCAGATTGGTTAAAAATGGAAAAGGAAGATTGTTTACCTTTTGAAATCGGCTCGATACTATTTGCTACTTCTAAATTAAACAAAAACATTTATAGGGAAAATCCTATAATTATATAGTGCTATGCGAATTTGGAAACAATTAAAAAAGACATTAAAATTTGATAATTTATCACTTTTCTTCCAATTGTGAATAACCCTTTATTTAAACCCTCATGGTTGGATAAAGGTTTCACACAATGGAAAAATTATGGAATTAAAATGATGGGACAACTTTACAAAGAAGGCACTTTTCTTTCATTTCAGGAGCTGCAACAGACTTATGGACCTCAAGTAAATGATTTTTTCAGATATCTTCAACTTAGAGATTATGTAAAAGCAAGTACTCAAAACTTTAGAATTAGAAATTCAGAAATTCTTGATGACTGTTGGAATAAACACCCTAATACATAAAAATTAATATCTTACATATATAATATCTTATTAGATAGCGAGATTCCACCGACGGATTTACACAGACAAACATGGGAAAAAGAACTAAATCAAATAATAACGAAAGATACTTGGGAAGAAAGTTTACAACACATACATCAATGTTCATTAAATGCCAGACACTCTCTAATACAATTCAAAGTACGACATAGGTTACATTATTCTAAAACAAAATTAAATAAAATCTTCCCACATATTTCCCCTATATGTGATAAATGTCAACATTTAGATGCTAACTTAACTCGTACGTTTGCGAATTGTATAAACATTTAAAAATTCTGGGCAAATATTTTTAGAATAATATCTATAGTTACCAGCATTCAATTGGACCCGGATCCAAAATTAATAATACTAGGAATATTAGAACCAAATCAAACATTTACATCAACTCAAAGAAACTTTATTGATTATAGTATAATAACTGGGAAAAAATTAATTCTAAAATTTTGGAAAGGCCCTATAACCCCCACAATCAAAATGTGGATTATAGAAATGACGGAGACCTTACACTTGGAAAGAATTAGACTTGTCCTGTTGGACAAACAAGAATTATTTGTTGGAACATGGCCTCCATTTATTGATTATCTAAAGGGTCAGAATGGTTCAGCACGGGAACCTGACTAGCACTCGAGCCAAGGAATAGATGAAATGTTATACTCTGAAATGTACGAATATATCTCAAATGAAGTTTTTTTTTTAGTAAGTTATTCCATTCTTCTTTATTATCTCTTTCTTTTTTTTCCTTTTTTCTTTTCTTTTCTCTCTTTTCTCTCTTTCTCTCATCTATCTTTTTTATTTCTACTTACTTTAAAAAAAAAAAAAAAAAATCATTGGAGACATTGTGAATAATGTTTGACAATATTATTAATTTAGAAATGAAAGACTGGTAACGATTTTAATATGATATGTATTTACCTCCAATAAAAAATATTATTACAAAAAGAAATCAGACTGGACAGGTAGCATCTGTGGAGAGAAGGAATGGGTGGCATTTCGGGTCGAGACCTTTCTTCAGACAGTAACTCAGCGGGACAGTCAAGTCAAGTCACATTTATTTATATAGCACATTTAAAAAACAACTCTCATTGGCCAAAGTGCTTTAAATTTGTTATAAGAATAATATAAACAAACAAACTACATACATATATACATGTAGCCCTCGCTCAGAGGACGTCAAGAAAGGCTTGGGAGTATAGATACATTTTTAGTCTTGACTTAAAGGAGTCGATGGAGGGGGCAGTTCTGATGGGAAGAGGGATGCTGTTCCACAGTCTAGGAGCTGCAACCGCAAAGGCGCGGTCGCCCCTGAGCTTATGCCTAGACCGTGGGATATTCAGCAACCCCAAGTCGGCCGATCTGAGGGACCTGGAGGTGGAGTGGTGGGTGAGAAGACTATTAATGTAGGTGGGGGCAAGCCCATTGAGGGCTTTGTAGTCATAGAGGAGGATCTTGACGTTTATACGGAACCGCACAGGGACAGGCAGCATCTCTCCAGAGTTGATAAGTTACTCCAGCTTTTTGTGCCTATCTCCGGTTTAAACCAGCATCTGCAGTTCCTTCTGACACAGAAATCAGACTGCTGCTTCTTTCACAGTACAGTACGACAAAGCAGACTCGAGGCGCTGAATGGCCTAATTCAGCATGACTGAACATTACCCTCAGACTGCAAAGTGACAACAACCCCATACAGACTGTAAACACAAACTGGAGGAACAGCATCTCATATTTCGCTTGGGCAGCTTACAGCCCAGTGGTATGAATATTGAGTTCACTCACTTCAGGTGACCCCGGCATTCCCTCTCTCTCCATCCCTCCCCCACCCAAGTCGTACCAGCTTCAAGTCCACGTTGACCAGCAATCATCCCGCATGCTAGCACCATCCTACACACACTAGTTCTTGGTTCTTGGTCCTCCAAAATACTCCAAATGGAATTTAAACTGGAGGTGGCGGAGGGTGGACTTAAACAAAAAAGGATTCTTGGAGAAGAAGAGCTACCTTAAATTTAGCTGCGTCTGGTGGAGTAACTATGGTAGGGTGAAGACTGTTCCATGCTTTAATTGTGCGGGGGAAAGAATGACACTTGAGGGCAATTTACAATTTTACTGAAGCCAATTAACCTGCAAACATGTACGTCATTGGAGTGTGGGAGGAAACCAGAGCACCCGGAGAAAACCCACGTGGTCACAGGGAGAACGTACAAACTCCGTACAGGCAGCACCCGTTGTCAGGATCGAACCCGGGTCTCTGGCGCTGTGAGGCAGCAGCTCTACCCGCTGCACCGCCGTGCCACCCTAACACATTCAAATACCGAACTACACAATGCGGCAAAAGATATCCGCGCAATATTCACAACTTCATTAAGCAAGGTAAATTGGTGAAAATAACAGATCTCAACTTAAACCCTGCGATGATGAACGGTTTGCTTTTCAACAATATTAGTTAATTTACCTTCTTAAATGCTTTGGCATTGATTAGCTCAAATTACAAAGACATGCAACAATTGAATTATGGCATTTCCCCCAGGAAATTGTATTTCTTTCATCCTAAGATTCAGTAGTACACAGAGGACTTCAAATTAATAGATACATCTTTATTGAGCAAGGTGAAAAATATAACTCGGTTTAAGCTAAGTCTATTACATCCAATAACAGCTATTTGGTAACAATGGGATTCTGTATACTGTAAAATAGGCCGTTATATCAAGTTAATGCCTTCATATAAATTGTAAAAGATTATATTATAGACTATTCCAGTTTCGTGAACAAAGGACACACGGAGTTATTAGCTGCAATGTAAATGGTTCAATTGTAATCATGTGTCCCGGGGACCCGCGCAGTGCCGCGAGTGCGGGCCCGATCCAACCCGCCGAACAACCGCGGCGCCGCCGACTGGAGCGACGACCAATGACCGGAACGCGCCCCCTGTAAGCCTGACTCGCCCCACAGGCCTCCCAGAAAACCTCGGTGAATCCGTACGGCGAGACCGGCCTGGGTCGAAGGAGCCTCGACGGTGATGGAGCCTCGGCGGTGACAGGAGCCTCGGCGGCGGCGACGGGAGCCTCGGCGGCAGCGACGGGAGCCTCGGCGGTGATGGAGCCTCTGTGGTGATAGGAGCCTCGGCGGTGACAGGAGCCTCGGTGGTGATGGAGCCTCGACGGTGATGGAGCCTCGGTGGTGATGGAGCCTTGGTGGTGACAGGAGCCTCGATGGTGATGGAGCCTCGGTGGTGACAGGAGCCTCGGTGGTGATGGAGCCTCGGTGGTGACAGGAGCCTCGGCGGCAGCGATGGGAGCCTCAGCGGTGATGGAGCCTCGGCGGTGGTGGAACGCGAGGGGGGGGTGGCGAAGACAATGGGGACCCGGCAAGGGGGAGGGGGAGGGGGCACTCCAGTTTTAGAATCCTCTCCCCAGGGGATAAGTCTGTGTGTTTCTTTGTTGTTTGTTCTGATGAAGGCGCCGTGCACACAGCAGCCAGCCAACACTCGCTTGTCTTTTTGTTTGCTCTTTTAATTTCAAGTTTGAGTACCTCGTGTGTTGTGACTGTTGACAAACCAGTTTCCCTCCAGAGATGAATAAAGTTTTGTCGTATCGTGTCGTCTTACTGCTGACTGTACAGCGCGCAACAAAAGCTTTTCACTGTACCTCGGTACACGTGACAATAAACTAAACTGAACTACAATTTAATCCAGCACCAAAATTAACATTCATACCTCAATCCATCAACATACATTTAATTCTTCAGCACTGGACAGAAACAAAGACTTAAGTAGCAGCACAAGCAGTCGGTAGAGACGGAGAAATGATGACTTGCCTAGAGATATCTATCAAACTAAAATCAAAACCGCAAAATAATGATAGAGGTCGAGGCGACCTGATGAAAGTGAATGAACTTATGAGGGGGCACAGACAGGGTAGACAGTCAGAATCTTTTCCCCTGGTGGAAATGTCAAAGACCAATGGGCCTGTCCCACTTGGCGATTTTTTAGGCCACTGCCGGCGACCATCATAGTCGTAGCAGGTTGCCGAAAAAACGGCGACAAACCTACGTTCTCCTGGCGACAACGTACGACAGCACCTACGTCAGGAGAAGTCAAGCTACGCTCATTGGCGTCAAACCCACTGTCGTTGAAAAATTTTCAACATGTTGAAAATTTAGCAGCGACCAGAAAGACTTTTTCGCGACTGAGGAGACGACTCACGGCGACCACATGTGGTGACAAACTAGACGCCTGTAGTGGCGTAATTTTTTTTTTTTTTAAATAAATTGCCTAAGTGGGGCAGGCCCAAGGTCAAAGTTTGAAAGCGGGAGGAGGAAAGCTTAAAGGAGTTCAGCACACCTGCTCAGTTCTGGGCACCGTGTTATAGGAAAGATATTGTCAAGTTTGAAAGGGTTCAGAAAAGATTTACGAGGATGTTGCCAGGACTAGAGGGTGTGAGCTATAGGGAAAGGTTGAGTAGGCTGGGACTCTATTCCATGGAGCACAGGAGGATGAGGGGAGATCTTATGGAGGTGTATAAGATTATGAGAGGAATAGATCGGGTAGACGCACAGTCTTTTAACCAGAGTAGGGGAAATCGAGGACCAGAGGACATACAGTGGCTTGCAAAAGTTTTCATACCCCTTGAACTTTTCCACATTTTGTCACGTTACAACCACAAACGTAAATGTATTTTATTGGGATTTTATGTGATAGACCAACACAAAGTGGTGCATAATTGTGAAGTGGAAGGAAAATGATACATGGTTTTCAAATTTTTTTACAAATAAAAAACTGAAAAGTGTCGCGTGCAAAAGTATTCAGCCCCCCTGAGTCAATACTTTGTAGAACCACCTTTCGCTGCAATTACAGCTGCAAGTCTTTTGGGGTATGTCTCTACCAGCTTTGCACATCTACAGACTGAAATTTTTGCCCATTCTTCTTTGCAAAATAGCTCAAGCTCAGTCAGATTGGATGGAGAGTGTCTGTGAACAGCAATTTTCAAGTCTTGCCAGAGATTCTCAATTGGATTTAGGTCTGGACTTTGACTGGGCCATTCTAACACATGAATATGCTTTGATCTAAACCATTCCATTGTAGCTCTGGCTGTATGTTTAGGGTCGTTGTCCTGCTGGAAGGTGAACCTCCGCCCCAGTCTCAAGTCTTTTGCAGACTCTAACAGGTTTTCTTCCAAGATTGCCCTGTATTTGGCTCCATCCATCTTCCCATCAACTCTGACCAGCTTCCCTGTCCCTCCTGAAGAAAAGCATCCCCACAGCATGATGCTGCCACCACCATGTTTCACAGTGGGGATGGTGTGTTCAGGGTGATGTGCAGTGTTAGGTTTCCGCCACACATAGCGTTTTGCATTTAGGCCAAAAACTTCAATTTTGGTCTCATCTGATCAGAGCACCTTCCTCCACATGTTTGCTGTGTCCCCCACATGGCTTGTGGCAAACTGAAAACGGGACTTCTTATGGCTTTTTTTCAACAATGGCTTTCTTCTTGCCACTCTTCCATAAAGGCCCGATTTGTGGAGTGCACGACTAATAGTTGTCCTGTGGACAGATTCTCCACCTGAGCTGTGGATCTCTGCAGCTCCTCCAGAGTTACCATGGGCCTCTTGGCTGCTTCTCTGATCAATGCTCTCTTTGCCCGGCCTGTCAGTTTAGGTGGACGGCCATGTCTTGGTAGGTTTGCAGTTGTGCCATACTTCTTTCCATTTTCGGATGATGGATTGAACAGTGCTCCGTGAGATGTTCAAAGCTTGGGATATTTGTTTATAACCTAACCCTGCTTTAAACTTCTCCACAACTTTATCCCTGACATGTCTGGTGTGTTCCTTGTGCTTAATGATGCTGTTTGTTCACTAATGTTCTCTAACAAACCTCCGAGGCCTTCACAGAACAGCTGTATTTATACTGAGATTAGATTACACACAAGTGGACTCTATTTACTAATTAGGTGACTTCTGAAGGCAATTGGTTGCACTGGATTTTATTTAGGGGTATCAGAGTAAAGGGGGCTGAATACTTTTGCACGCGACACTTTTCAGTTTGTTATTTGTAAAAAAAATTGAAAACCATGTATCATTTTCCTTCCACTTCACAATTATGCGCCACTTTGTGTTGGTCTATCACATAAAATCCCAATAAAATACATTTACGTTTGCGGTTGTAACGTGACAAAATGTGGAAAAGTTCAAGGGGTATGAATACTTTTGCAAGCCACTGTAGGTTCAAGGTGAAGGGGGTCTCCGATGTCGTTGGGCCTAACATCGTGGAGCCGGCGGCGGCCTCCGGCTGGGAACTAACCTAGGGTCTCCAGTCGCGGAGCCTACGGACCTGACATCGCGGAGCTGGCCGGCTTCGGAGCAGGGAGAGCTGTGGTGGCGCTCGGCTGCGACCCGACTTTGGAGTTTCGGAAGCTCCGGCTGCAGGCCTGGTGGACAGGAACATCGGGAGCTCCAGGTCCCTGGTGGGAGACGGCTTTTCGGAGCTCCCGCAACGGCAACTTCTCCCGCGAGGCCTAACATCGCCCGGCGCGGGTTAGCGGCCACGGGACTTACCATCGCCCGCCGGGGGCTCTAACATCGGAGCCCGAGTTCGCCTAGACGCTGCAGTTGGACCGCGGGTTGGACTGCTTGAACCGCGGGGTTTGAAGGACACGGAGCCGGGGCCTGGCATCGCCCGGCGTGGCTAAATGGCCACAGGACTTACCATCGTCCGCCGGGGGCTTTAACACTGGAGCCCCAGTTCGCCTAGACGGTGCAGTTGGACTGCTGGACCGCGGGTGAAGAATAAAGGGAAGAGATAAGACTTTGCCTTCCATCACAGTGAGGAGGTGTTTGAGACTCACTGTGATGGATGTTTATGTAAACTGTGTTAAGTGTGGGTCTTGTTTTTTTTTTTGTAATGTAAAAAACTGTAGTAATGATATTTCGTTCAAGCCTAGGTTTGAATGACAATAAATAGCATTCAAAAAATATTTAATAGGAATCCAAGGGGTAACTTTTTCACACAGTGGGTGGCTGTAAGGAACAAGTTGCAGAGGAGGTAGTTGAGGCTGGGACGATCCGCTGTTTAAGACACAGTTGGACAGGTACATGGATAGGACAGGTTTGGAGGGATAAGGACAAGCACAGGCAAGTGGAACTAGGGTAGCTGGGACATTTTTTGCCAGTGTGGGCGAGTTGGGCCGAAGGGCCTGTTTCCACACTGTATGACTCCAGATTCAGGGACAGTTTCTTCCCAGCTGTTAACGGGCAACTGAACCATCCCACCACAACCAGAGAGCAGTCCTGAACTATTATCTACCTCTTTGGTGATCCTCGGACTTTCCTTGATCAGACTTTGCTGGCTTTACCTTGCACTAAACGTTATTCCCTTATCGTGTATCTGTACACTGTAAATGGCTCGATTGTAATCATGTATTGTCTTTCTGCTGACTGGATAGCACGCAACAAAAGCTTTTCACTGTAACTCGGTAGACAATAGGCAATAGACAAAGGAGTAGGCCATTCGGCCCTTCGAGCTAGCACCACCATTCAATGTGATCATGGCTGATCATCCTCAATCAGTACCCCGTTCCTGCCTTCTCCCCATATCCCCTGACCACTATCTTAAAGAGCCCTATCTATCTCTCTTGAAAATATCCAGAGAACCGACCTTCACCGCCCTCTGTCTCACCGCCCTCCACAGACTCACCACTTTCTGTGTGAAAAAGTGTTTCCTC
Organism: Malacoraja senta; assembly: GCA_038087875.1. Taxonomy (NCBI): domain Eukaryota; kingdom Metazoa; phylum Chordata; class Chondrichthyes; order Rajiformes; family Rajidae; genus Malacoraja; species Malacoraja senta. The sequence continues at coordinate 301,172 of JAXLNO010002119.1, read as the reverse complement.
GTCTCCGTTCTAAATGGCTTACCCCTTATTCTTAAACTGTGGCCCCTGGTTCTGGACTCCCCCAACATCGGGAACATGTTTCCTGCCCCTAGCATGTCCAAACCATCTTATGTTTGAATAAGATCCCTTCTCATCCTTCTAAACTCCAGAGTTTACAAGCCCAAAGGTGACAATAAACTAAACTGAGATGTGCTGGGCAGGTTTTATTATTCACGCTGAAGGTGGTGGGTGTCTGGAACGTGCTGCCTGCCAGGGGTGGTGGCGGAAGCAGATACGTTGCTGCTCTTTAAGATCTTTTTAGGTAGGCACGAGTTACAGAGTTGGGCAAGGAATAGAGGGATACGGAATTTGTGCAACATGGATTTGTGCCTGGAAGGTCATGCTTGACTAATCTTCTTGAATTTTTCGAAGAGGTTACTAGGGAAATTGATGAGGGTAAAGCAGTGGATGTTGTATATATGGACTTCAGTAAGGCCTTTGACAAGGTTCCTCATGGAAGGTTGGTTAAGAAGATTCAATTGTTGGGTATTAATGGTGTAGTAGCAAGATGGATTCAACAGTGGCTGAATGGGAGATGCCAGAGAGTAATGGTGGATGGCTGTTTGTCAGGTTGGAGGCCGGTGACTAGTGGGGTGCCTCAGGTGTCTGTGTTGGGTCCACTGTTGTTTGTCATGTACATCAATGATCTGGATGAATGTGTGGAAAATAGGATTAGTAAGTATGCAGATGATACTAAGATAGGTGGTGTTGTGGATAATGAAGTAGATTTTCAAAGTCTACAGAGAGATTTAGGCCATTTGGAAGAGTGGGCTGAAAGATGGCAGATGGAATTTAATGCTGACAAATGTGAGGTGCTACATCTTGGCAGGACAAATCAAAATAGGACGTACACGGTAAATGGTAGCGAATTGAGGAATGCAGTTGAACAGAGGGATCTAGGAATAACTGTGCATAGTTCCCTGAAGGTGGAATCTCGTGTAGATAGGGTGGTAAAGAAAGCTTTTGGTGTGCTGGCCTTTATAAATCAGAGCATTGAATATAGAAGTTGGGATGTAATGTTAAAATTGTACAAGGCATTGGTGAGGCCAATTCTGGAGTATGGAGTACAATTTTGGTCGCCTAATTATAGGAAGGATGTCAACAAAATAGAGAGAGTACAGAGGAGATTTACTGGAATGTTGCCTGGGTTTCAGCAACTAAGTTACAGAGAAAGGTTGAACAAGTTAGGTCTTTATTCTTTGAAGCGCAGAAGGTTAAGAGGGGACTTGATAGAGGTCTTTAAAATTATGAGCGGGTTAGACAGAGTGGACGTGGATAAGCTTTTCCCATTGAGAGTAGGGAAGATTCAAACAAGGGGACATGACTTGAGAATTAAGGGACAGAAGTTTAGGGGGAACATTAGGGGGAACTTCTTTACTCAGAGAGTGGTAGCTGTGTGGAATGAGCTTCCAGTGGAAGTGGTGGAGGCAGGTTCGATGTTATCCTTTAAAAATAGATTGGATGGGTATATGGACGGGAAAGGAATGGAGGGTTATGGTCTGAGTGCAGGTAGATGGGACTAGGGGGAAGTATTTATTTTTAATTAAAAAAATAAAATAAAAAAAATAAATTTAAATGTTCGGCATGGACTTGAAGGGCCGAGATGGCCTGTTTCCGTGCTGTTATGGTTATATGGTTATATATGGTTATATGGATCATGGAGACACAGGGAACTGCAGATGCTGGAATCTTGAGCTAAAGACTAAAGTGCTGGAGGAACTCAACGAGTCAGGCAGCATCTCTCAAGGATGTGGATAGGCGACGGGATCCTTCTTCAGAATGGATCACGTGCAGGCAGAGTCTTACAGTGTGGAAACAGGCCCTTCGGCCCATCTTGCCCACTCACACACTCCAAAGAAGTGCAGGTTTGTAAATTAAACTAGACTAAGTGGGACCCGTTGGGTCCCATGTTCACACGGGGCTGGTCCTCCAATGCAATATTCCACCTCTCCACCAATTCCAATATTGGTGGTCAGTGGGGAGGCTTTCTGGAGCGCTAGTATGGGTGTTGTGGGCCGAAGGGACTGGTTTCCAGAGGGCTAATATGGACATTGTGGGCCAAATGGATTCTTGGGCTGGCAGCTCAGTCACTCAGGCTTGGTGGGCTGGCAGCTCACTCACTGAGGGCTGGTGGGCTGGCAGTTGACTGACTCGTGGCTGGTGGGCTGGCTGTTCACTCATGGCTTTTCCTTGAAATTCCATTTCAAGCAGAGCGCAGGCCACCAAATTCAAATGCAATTTCATACCATTTCAAGCAGAGTGCAGGCCACCAAATTCAAATGCAATTTCATACCATTTGGGCTTTATACTCCTGGTCCCCTCCGGAAGGGGAGTTACCTTCATCATGGTGATTGACGGGCGAGAGGACCAATCAGCCGATCAAGATTTTTTAAACATCCATAACTTTTTTTATTTTTCATCGATCTGAAAGATCCTCGGAGCTGCCTCAGTGGAGGAAGACTGTGAGTAAGATGGCCAAAGATCATAGCGATATATGGTTGCATTTTTTCTAGAATCAATATACAGCGCAGACAGGAAGTGGTCAAGATGAGACTTTTCGTTATATAGATGTGTAGGAAGGAACTGCAGATGCTGGTTTAAGTCGAAGAAAGACACAAAAAGCTGGAATAACTCAGTCTGAAGAAGGGTCTCGACACGAAACGTCACCCATTCCTTCTCTCCAGAGATGCTGCCTGTCCCGCTGAAGTACTCCAGCTTATTTGTGTCTACCTTCAGGTTTGTAGATTAATTGGTTTAGGTAAAATTGTGAATTGTCTCTAGTGTGTAGGGTAGTGCTGGTGTATGTGGTGATCGCTGGTCAGCGCAGACTCGTGGAGCCAAAGGGTCTGTTTCTGATCTAGTCTAAATTAAAGTCTCAAATCTTACTGGACATTAGCACAATCAAGACCCACGAATCAGTGAAAGATTTTCAAAACTACTTTCAAATTCCACTCCCCTTCCTTTAACACGGATTTAGTTTTAACTAATTGCTTATTCTCAATCCTTTAGTTAGAAAGAAGGACAGATCACAGATTAGACATGGTTTAAATAATGCACAAGTCTAAATTCTTCCTCTTTAGGCAAGCTAGCGTGGCGACCATTACTTACATAGCCAGGAGCAACAATTACTTGTGGAGCAAATAATGTTATGAAATATTATAGACAGAAGGAGAAGCTCCAACTTCCACACATATAAAACATCGCAGGCATTTCACGGGCAACTAACAAAATTTGGCACCAGTAATAAAAATAAAACAGTAGATTTTAGATGGGGAGGTACAGGGCGGGAACAAGCCCTTTGGCCCAACGAGTCCACGCAGACCATCCGTGGCCTATTTACACTAATCTAATCCAAGTTGGGCAGCACAGTTGTGCAGTGGTAGAGTTGCTGCCTCACAGCGCCAGAGACCCAGGTTCAATCCCGACCACAGTTCTCGTCTGTACAGAGTTTGTACGTTCACCCCGTGAGTTTTCTCCGGGCGCTCCGGATCCCTCCCACGTCCAAACGACATGCAGGTTTGTTGGTTAATTGGTCCTCTGAAAATTGCCCCCTAGTATGTAGGGAGCAGGGATACGAAAGGGGGACAACATCCATCTGACGTGAATGGGTGATCAATGCTCAGTGTGGACCCCATGGGATGAAGGGTCTGTTGTTCATGCTGTATAAACAAAATGGTAATAAACTGTTGAAGAGAATCACCCTGCATTGACTCCGGAATTCTCAGAAATTCATGCATAACCAACCCAGACGCAAAATTAATTTAAAAAGGTCTAAAAACCTCCGACACAGGTGGGTTATCCGAAGCACTGAAGCGATGCAAAGGTCATTCCGCAATCACAGAACTAACCTGAAAAACCAATGGCATAAGTGATCGGAGCAGAATTAGGCCATTCGGCCCATCAAGTCTACTCCACCATTCAATCATGGTGGATCTATCTCTCCCTCCTAAATCCATTCTCCTGCCTTCTCCCCATAACCCCCGACACCAGTACTAATCAAGAATCTATCTATCTCTGCCTTAAAAATATCCATTGACTTCATAAGTTCATAGAGATAGAGCAGCCATGATAGACAATAGACAATAGGTGCAGGAGTAGGCCATTCGGCCCTTCGAGCCAGCACCGCCATTCAATGTGATCATGGCTGATCATCCCCAATCAGTACCCCGTTCCTGCCTTCTCCCCGTATTCCCTGACTCCGCTATCTTTAAGAGCCCTATCTAACTCTCTCTTGAAAGTATCCAGAGAACCCGCCAAGCATTGGAGGGATATTTTGAAAGCAGAGGTTGATAGTTTCCAGATTAGCAAGGGTGTCAAAGGTTACGATGAGAAAGAAAGTCAAGTCAAGTCACATATATTTATATAGCACATTTAAAAAACAACTCTCGTTGGCCAAAGTGCTTTACATTTGTTATAAGAATAGCACAAACAAAACAAACTACATACATATATACATATAGCCCTCACTCAGAGGACGTCAGGAAAGGCTTGGGTGTATAGATATGTTTTAAGTCTTGACTTAAAAGAGTCGATGGAGGGGGGTTGAAGAGGCTGAGAGGGCAAAATAGATCAGTCATGACCCAATGACGGAGCAGACTTGATGGGGTGAAGACCATAGCGTAGCAATGGCCAAGAAAGCCCAAGAAAGCCTTCCTTAGAAGGCTTAGGAAGTTCGACATGTCCCCCACAACTCTCACCAACTCCTACAGATGCGCCGCGGAAAGCATTTTATCGACTTGCATCACGGCACAGCTTGGGAACGGCTCCATCCAAGGCTGCGGGAAATTACAGTGAATACGCAGACTCCATGGGCCAAAGGGCTTGTTTCTACGCTGCCTCTCCAAAATATTAAATAAATTCACATGCTAAATTTCAAAACTACATATCACACAGAAACACCAACACTCTCATCAGATTCAATACACAACCTCGCTACAAAACACAGTGCTGGAGTAACTCAGCGGGTCAGGTAGCATCTCTGGAGGACACAGATAAGCAGCGATCTCATTGAAACATATAAGATCGTTAAGGGTTTGGACACACTAGAGGCAGGAAACATGTTCCCGGTGTTGGGGGAGTCCAGAACCATATGGAACGGAGACGAGGAAACACTTTTTCTCACAGAGAGTGGTGAGTCTGTGGAATTCTCTGCCTCAGAGAGCGATGGAGGCAGGTTCTCTGAATGCTTTCAAGAGAGAGCTAGATAGGGCTCTTAAAAATAGCGGAGTCAGGGGATATGGGGAGAAGGCAGGAATGGGGTACTGATTGGGGATGATCAGCCACGATCACATTGAATGGCAGTGCTGGCTCGAAGGGCCGAATGGCCTACTCCTGCACCTGTTGTCTATTGTTTGGGTCAGACAGTCTGAAGAAAGGTCCCAACCTGAAACGTCACCTATTTGTGTTCTGCAGAGATGCTGCCTGCCTGACCCATCCAGTTACCCCAACACTTTGTGTCATTTTTGCGTCTACCGGGATCTGCAGTTCCATGTCTCTACCGGTTCACAATGCTCGGCTCTCCTGAATGCGCGCAATTATATTATAGATATCGCAATCTTTTATGCAAAATGCAGTTCCGATGAGCTTCAAATTCAAGTAATCAATTTCACGTTGGAAAATTATTTTTGGGTAACAACCCATTTGTAATGGCATTAAATGTCTGGAAACATAGAATTAACTGCCTTACTAGTCAACGGTGCAATTAAAACATTACCATGTGTGACAGGAACTAAACTCTGGGGAGTAATAATGTTACGACGCCATCTGTGATCTTCTAAACTGGCAACCAATAATATATATCATTCACTTCAAAATAGACAAAGGGATTTCGAAGCACATTTGGCCAATCTTGCTGATGCAGGCTCAGAGGGACAAAGTCTTCATTCAAGGTGTGTTTAAGAAAGAACTGCAGATGCTGGAAAAATCGAAGGTAGACAAAAATGCTGGAGAAACTCAGCGGGCGAGGCAGCGTCTATGGAGCGAAGGAATAGATGACGTTTCGGGTCGAGACCCTTCTTCAGACTGATGAAGGAATAGGTGACGTTTCGGGTCGAGACCCGGAAGGGTCTCGACCCGAAACGTCACCTATTCCTTCGCTCCGTAGATGCTGCCTCACCCACTGAGTTTCTCCAGCATATTTTTCTACCTTTTGTGTTACTGAATGATCCGAAACGTCACCCATTCCTTCGCTCCATAGATGCTGCCTCACCAGCTGAGTTTCTCCAGCATTTTTGTCCACCTTCGATTTTTCCAGCATCTGCAGTTCACCTTCATTCAAGGGAGATCTTTAAAGAAAAATATTGACTAATGGTCGACAGAAAAAAAGATAACAAGCCCCTTAATCAAATCATAGAACTTGTTTAGTTTAGAGATACGCCGTGGAAACAAGCCCTTCGGCCCATTAGGTCCGCGCCGACAAGCCGTCACCGACAAGCCGACAGACTTGCACTGTTCTGCACACCAGGGACAATTTAAAGCCCTGTCCCACGGTACGAGTTCATTCCAAGACCTCTCCCGAGTTTGGCCCCGATTCGAACTGAGATTTACGGTAATGGCCGCTCGTCGGTACTCGGGGCTCTCGTGGACACTTTTCATCGTGTTGAAAAATCTTCACGAGTCTTCCCGTGCTTACCTGCCGTTAGTGAGTCTTCCCGTGCACGTGTCGTTAGCGCTAAGAGACGTCCCCCGAGCTCCGACGTACCCGCTACGTTAATTCTCCGTGCTTACCACGAGTGTGATTATTTTTTTAAACTCGGGAGAGCTCTTGGAATGAACTCGTACCGTGGGACAAGGGCTTTTAGCCGAGCCAATTAACCTACAAACCCGCACGTCTTTGGGAAGAAACCGGAGCAGCCGGAGAAAACCCACGCGGTCACGGGGAAGCACGTACAAATTCTGCGCAGGCAGCGCCCGCAGTCGGGGTCGAGCGCAGGTCTCTGCCGCTGTGAGGCAGCAGCTCTACCGCTGTGTTTAAAGATAATGAATAAAGACAAGTCGCACCATCAGAATATTGAGTTCGCAAGAAACCTCCATTTACCTCATGAAACATTCAGCACTGGGCAAATTGTGAATGATGCCTGATGTTGCACTGAGTCTGGTCGCCGGTCAAAGGGCTGTTTGTGGAGGAGCCATTCATCGCCCTGACTGAGTGCGAGATATTAGCGCGTCCTTTTATATTCGCCGAACGCCCAGCTCGCAAAGATCCATTTAGGCCATAAACATATTAAACTTTATTTTAGCTCGTTGGAGCTGAGCAGCTGAAGAGGCCATTAACTTACTGCCAGCCGTGGCGAGAGCCATGTTTACGTTTAGTATACGATGTAGTCAGGGTTTTACAACCGTTACTTTCATTTGATTTTATGGTCGCAACTGGTCACACGATTCAAATTCCACACGCGTTAGAAAATAAGGTGATTGATGGGAAAACAGCAGCAGCACCGTATGCGTTTAGGCAGAAAATTTAACTTGCTGCCTCAGTTTCCTCATTGTCTAAGGGCGGCACGGTGGCGCAGCGGGAGAGTTGCTGCCTTACAGTGCCAGAGACCCAGGTTCGATCCCGACCTGGAATATTGTGTGCCCTAATTTGAGGAAGGACATTCTTGCTATTGAGGGAGCCCAGCGTAGGTTTACAAGGTTAATTCCCGGGATGGCGGGACTGTCATATGCTGAGAGAATGGAGCGGCTGGGCTTGTACACGCTCGAGTTTAGAAGGATGAGAGGGGATCTTATTGAAACATATAAGATTGTTAAGGGGGCTTGGACACGCTGGAGGCAGGAAACATGTTCCCGATGTTGGGGGAGTCCAGAACCAGGGGCCACAGTTTAAGAATCAGGAGTAAGCCATTTAGAACGGAGACGAGGAAACACTTTTTCTCACAGAGAGTGGTGAGTCTGTGGAATTCTCTGCCTCAGAGGGCGGTGGAGGCCGGTTCTCTGGATGCTTTCAAGAGAGAGCTAGATAGGGCTCTTAAAAATAGCAGATTCAGGGGATATGGGGAGAAGGCAGGAACGGGGTACTGATTGGGGATGATCAGCCATGATCACATTGAATGGCGGAGCTGGCTCGAAGGGCTGAATGACCTACTCCTGCACCTATTGTCTATTGACTACGGGTGCTGCTTGTATGGACCGCGAGGGTTTTCTCCAGATGCTCCGGTTTCCTCCGTACAGGTGTGTAGGCTAATTGACTTGGTATAATTGTAAAGTGTCCCTCGTGTGGGATAGTGCTAGTGATCGCTGGTCGGCGCGGACTCGGTGGGCCGAAGGGACGGTTTCTGCGCTGTAATTCTAAGCCAAACGAAAATTGTAAAACTAGTCCTGCAGATTGAATATTAGAAGGGTCGAGACCCACCTGACTGAAGAAGGGACTCGACCGGAAACCTCACCAATACCTTTCCTCCAGACATGCTGCCTGACCCGCTGAGTTACGCCAACTTTGTGAATTTATGCAAATCTTATACCAGATAAAACTTACACCGCAGATTTACTATCAAACATTGTATTTTACAGGAGCACAATAGATAAATAAGTTCATTTCAGAGCGTTTAAGATAATGTAACAAAGCTTCAAAATCCGTGACATGCCAAGAAAATTTGCAAAGATTACCTTGATCCCGCCAGCTTTGAGTTCCACTTCACAGGGAATAAAGCATGTAGCTGCACGCAAGCAGCTTTGAAACAAAATCTAGTGATGATAAAACTGTCAATCTAACCCAAGGCGGCACGGTGGCACAGCGGGTAGAGTCGCTGCCTTACAGCGGCAGTGACCCGGGTTCGATCCTGACCACGGGTGCAGTCTGCACGTTCTCCCCGTGACCGTGTGGGTTTTCTCCGGGATCTCCGGTTTCCTCCCACACTCCAAAGACGTGCAGGTTTGTAGGTTAATTGGCTTGGGCGTAATTGTAAATTGTCCCCAGTGGGGTAGCGATAATGTGCGGGGATCGCCGGTCGGCGCGGACTCGGAGGACCGAAGGGCCTGTTTCCGCGCTGCATCTCGCAGCTAGACTAAACCAAAGGCAGAAGCCACCAGAGGCGTCTGTCTGAAACACAAACCAAAAATAACGTTCACACCGACCGGAATGCAGTAAATTTACAATTGGCAGGGGTCTTGCGCACACATAACTTCATTACAGTTCAGTATTCCTGCCACCACATTGTAGATAAACTAGCAACAATGACAAATTAATTCAACTAATTTGTGTTGACGAGAGATCTAGCATGGAGCGAGCAAAAAAAATGCGGAGTGTTCACTTTAATTTTTTAAAAAGCAGAAATATCGAGCACTTTGTGATTCGAGTCCATCTTGAGCACTGACCTCCAACAGGCGACTGGATCTACAGGAGTCGCTGCCTCATAAAGGCAGCTAGCATCGTCAGAGACCCACATCACCCTGGCCACGCTCTCATTCCACCCCTGCCACGGGAAGAAGGTACAGGAGCCTGAAAACTGTAACGTCCAGGTCCAGGAAATGCTTCTTCCCCACAGCCATCAGGCTATTAAACACGACAACCTCCAAATAAGCTGTCAACTACATAGACTTGAGCATTGGTTTTGTATTTTTGCATTACATGCGTGGGTATGTGATGTGTACATGTGTGTGTGTGTGTGTGTACATGTGTGCACGTGCATGTGCGCGCGTGTGTGTACGCGTATGTGCGCGTACATCTGCGCGTGTGTACATGTGTGTGTAATATATATGTGTGTATACATGTGTGTGCGCGTACATGTGCACGTGTGTACATGTGCATGTGTGTACGTGTGTGTGCATACATATGTATACAGACACACACTGAACTCTTTAATTCATTACATTGTCTAGAGAGTACTAATGATGTGTAGTGGTGCTACAAGTATGAATTTCATGTTGTGTCTGGGACATGCGACAATTAAAAGACACACTTGACTACTGAGTGACATGAGATTTAAGCCCTTATAACACACCATTGTATCTGGGCGACGAGGTATGCATCTGAAAGTAACACATTATTAGGCCTAACGATATCTTCATACAGCGACCATATGCATCTCATTCAAACACGACAGCTGGGTGTCACTAATGTCAAAATGACACAGCGATTCAATATGTTCTAATGTAATCTGCATTCATTATTAGCAAACATACTGGGGGAAGGTTTGTGAACACACAAAGATTAAATGCGCTTCGAAAGCCGCAAGAATGGAGAGAGAGAGAGAGAGAGAGAGAGAGAGAGAGAGAGAGAGAGAGAGAGAGAGAGAGAGAGACACACACACACGCTCAAAAGTTGTAAATTACATAATTTACTTCACCCCATCTTAGATTTAAAATGTGTTTAATATGCAGGTTACTTTAGAGATACAGCACGGAAACAGGCCCTTCGGCCCTCTGAGTCCATGCTGGCCAGCGATACCCACACACTAACACTACCCTACACACACCAGGACAATTTTACATCTATACATTTATACCAAGCCAATTAACCTACAAACCTGTACAGTTTTAGACAATGTAATTCTAACCTCACTTGACAGCAAGAGTCAAGTCAAGTCACTTTTATTTATATAGCACATTTAAAAAACAACTCTCGTTGGCCAAAGTGCTTTACATTGGTGGAGGTACTAACGTTATACAACAGTGGTTCATAGATTACGTACATACATAAATACATACATACAGTCCTCCCTCAGAGGACGTCAAGAAAGGCTTGAGAGTAGAGATGAGTTTTAAGTCTCGACTTAAAGGAGTCGATGGAGGGGGCAGTTCTGATGGGAAGAGGATGCTGTTCCACAGTCTAGGAGCTGCAACCGCAAAGGTGCGGTCGCCCCTGAGCTTATGCCTAGACTGCGGGGATGTTCAGTAACCCCAAGTCGGCCGATCTGATGGACCTGGAGGTGGTGTGGTGGGTGAGCAGACTTTTAATGTAGGTGGGGGCAAGGAGGATAAAGCATAAAGGAGGATCTTGAAATGTATACGGAACCGCACAGGGAGCCAGTGGAGACAGGCCAGGATCGGGGTGATGTGGTCCCTTTTTCGGGTTTCTTTATGTTAAATGACTTGGGGAATTTTGGTCCGAGGAAAGTTCGTAAGGCAGAAATGAGTTCTGCAGTACATGGAACAGTACAGCACAGGCCCTTTGGCCCATAATATTCATACCGAACATTGGTACCTAGTTCAACTAATCTCCTCATCCTGCATGTGATCCATATCCCTCCAATCCTCGCATTATCTGTGCATCTATCTAAACCCCCCCCATCTGTATCCACCTATCACTTGTCCGAAGAAGGGTCCAGACCCAGAACATCACCTACCCATGATCTCCAGAGAAGCTGCTTGACCCGCTGAGTTACTCCAGCACTTTGTGTCAGCTTTGTACTGCACCTCGGTACACTTACACACCCATGCCTATAGCAGTGCTTCTTAAAAGGTGCACGGTGGCGCAGCGGTAGAGTTGCTGCCTTACAGCGCTTGCAGCACCAGAGACCCGGGTTCGATCCCGACTACAGGATCTGTCTGTGCGGAGTTTGTACGGAGTTCTCCCCGTGACCCCGTGGGTTTTCTCCGAGTTCTTCGGCTACCTTACACACTCCAAAGATGCACAGGTATAATTGGATTGGTGTGTGTAACTTGTCCCAAGTGTGTGTGTGTGTGTGTGTAGGACAGTGTTAATGTGTGGGGATCGCTGGTCGGTGCGGACTCGGTGGGCCGAAGGGCCTGTTTCCGCCCTGTATCTCTAAACGTGACGCCATAATTTATGATGCAGCTGAAATACTGGCCAGAATAACTCCTGCCGTGAGTCCTTGTGCTCGATGAATTCATTTAATCGCCAGCCGCACATGCAGGACGAAACTTAACAAACTAACTAAATACTATAGGCCAGCGCTTCTTAAACTGGTGAATGGTTCGCCCGAGAGCAAATGAAATTATTTTGGAGGTGAATTAAACTAGAGGGGTGAATGACTTAATTTATTCAGATATTTATCCAAGAAAAAAAGTAATAATTTTTCACCCCGAGAGTTGTGAATTTGTGGAATTCCCTGCCACAGAGGGCAGTGGAGGTCAAATCACTGGATGGGTTTAAAAGAGAGTTAGATAGGGCTCTAGGGGCTAGTGGAATCAAGGGATATGGGGAGAAGGCAGGCACGGGTTATTGATAGGGGACGATCAGCCATGATCGCAATGAATGGTGGTGCTGGCTCGAAGGGCCGAATGGCCTCCCTCCTGCACCTATTGTCTATGTTTCGATGTTTCTAAAAAAAGTAATCAAAGTAATCAAAGCCGAAAGGGTAGGATGGGCTGAAGCCCAGAGTTAGACGTTGGAATGGTAATTAAACTTTCTTTTTTCCACTCCTAGTTTTCATTTATATATATATTTAGGATGTTCAAACAGTTGAATAAAATAAACACTTAAGAAATTAGTTACTTTATGTTTTTTTGCTAACGTGACAAAATAAATAATATATAAAATTATACACAGGGGAGAAGACGAAAATTACCAAACACATAAGAAAGTTTAGTCGAGAGTGAATAGACAATAGGTGCAGGAGTAGGCCATTCAGCCCTTCGAGCCAGCACTGCCATTCAATGTGATCATGGCTGATCATCCCCAAATCAGTACCCCGTTCCTGCTTTCTCCCCATATCCCCTGACTCTGCAATTTTTAAAGCTAATTTAAAGAATGAAATGTTGTGATGAGGGTGAATGACACTGGAATCATTTAAGAAACACTGCTATAGGCATAGGTATATAGGCATTGCCACAGAAGGCTGTGGAGGCCAAGTCAGTGGATATATTTAAGGCAGAGATAGATTCTTGATTAGTACGGGTGTCAGGGGTTATGGGGAGAAGGCAGGAGAATGGGTTTGGAGGGAGAGAGATAGATCAGCCATGATTGAATGGCGGAGTTGACTCGATGGGCCTGAATGGCCTAATTCTACTCCTATCTTCTTATGATCTTATGATCAGTGACCTCGGCGATTGTATTCAAGTACAGTATGTTTAAAGAAAGAACTGCAGATGCTGGAAAAATCGACGGTTGAAAAAAATGCTGGAGAAACTCAGTGGGTGAGGCAGCATCTATGGAGCGGAGGAATAGGTGACGTTTACCTATTTCCTTCGCTCCACAGATGCTTCCTCACCCGCTAAGTTTCCCCAGCATTTTTGTCTACCTTCAAGTATAGCATTATCAGATTGGATAGCAAGCAAACAGAAGGGGCGGCACGGTGGCGCAGCGGTAGAGTTGCTGCATTACAGCGCCGGAGTCCCGGTTCGATCCCGACCTCGGGTGCCGTCTGTACCTGTCCAAGGTATGGGGATTCTGAAATTGTAGCTCGGGAAAGAACGTGCTGGTGTTGTTGAGGATGCCTGCGAATGGCAGCCCCTTGCGGGGAAGGACTGCGAGCTGGCACTGCTGTTAATTGCAGCATTAACCCGCATCAGTCTCCGAAAAAAATGCCGAGTCCACAGTCTCTGTGGAATCCCGTGTCACTGCCTCCGATGCGGAGAGCAGAGATCACAGAGACCTCCTGTGTCACCCACACTCCACAGTTGTCCTTCGTAACCAGTCTACCCCCCGCAGGGGAACACTTGATGCCCACCCTCATATTGAATCAGCGTGGAGAGGTTCATAACACATACACATACATAAAACATGATCATCAATAAAAGCCCGGCACAACTTAATAACATGAATTACATTAGGGCGTCCTTGCAATCTGTCATTTTTGGCCATTGTACAGGTTGCTGGGGTGGGTGGGGGGGGGGGGGGGGGGAGAGGGGAGAGAAAATGCACGCCAAACACAAGATGCTTCTTGATGCAAAGAAAACCAAACTCAACATTTCCATAAATATTTCTAAAATTACACCTGTGCTCTATTCATGAACCTACATGCCATTTCCAGGCATTTTCCAGCCTGGTTTCTCAATTATTGGGCACATTCTGCTGGAAATATTCCTTTAAAAACAGTTGCCTCAATCAATTATCAGGTTTATTTCTTGTCAGTGGTCCAGTGAAATGCTTTATAGCATGCTATCTAATCAGATCAGATAATACTGTCTGAAAAAGGGACTCAACCCAAAACGTCACCCATTCCTTCTCTCCAGAGATGCTGCCTGTCCTGCTGAGTTAGTCCTGCATTTGGTGTCTATCTTCGGTTTAAACCAGCATCTGCAGTTCCTTCCTACACCGATCAGATGATACTACACATAGGTACAATAAAATCAAACTCAAGTGTAATAGGTAGAAACGTCACCTATCTATTACCTGGAATTAAAAGGATTGGACATCTTTATAGGGAAGGCATCTTTCTGTCATTTCAAGAGTTACAACAGAATCGTGGACTACACTCAAATAACTTTTTCAGATATTTACAAATTAGAGATTATGTTAAATCCAATACACAAGTTTATAGGACTAGGGAACCAGAAATTCTTGATGAATGTTTGAATAAGCATCCTAACACTGAAAAATTAATAGCTTATATTTATAACATTCTCCTAAATAACGAGGTACCACCGATGGAACTATATAGACATAAATGGGAAAATGAGTTAGGTTATCCTATTACGAAAGATATTTGGGGACGAAAGTTTACAACATATACATCAATGTTCGTTAAATGCCAGACATGCTTTAATACAATTTAAAGTCTTACACAGATTACATTACTCCAAAATAAAACTAAATAGAATTTTCTCACATATCTCTCCTATACGTGATAAATGCCTGCACCTAGAGGCCAATTTAACACATACCTTTGCAAATTGTATAAAAATTAGAAATTACTGGACTGATATTTTTCAAATAATTTCTGAAGTTGTTAATACCAAATTGGCTCCAGACTCAAAATTAATAATACTGGGATATCAGAACAAAGTTTAACACTCACAACAAGCCAAAGAAACTTCCTTGACTATAGTATAATAACTGGGAAAAAATTAATATTAAAATTCTGGAAAGGCCCTACAACCCCCACAATTAAAATGTGGATTGTGGAAATGTCGGAGACCCTACATCTAGAAAGAATTAGACTTGTCTTAATGGACAAGCAAGAACTTTTTGTTAAAATATGGGCTCCATTCATTGCCTATTTGAAGGGATAGAGTGGCCCAGCGCGAAAGCTCGACTGAAGCTTGAATTTAGGATTAGATGTAATTATATTTCATAACCTACGAACTTATCTCCTATGACGTATTATAAGTTATTCATTCCACCTCTTTTTCTTTTTTGATATTGTAATTCTTCTTTCTCTCTATTTTTCTTTTTCTATCTATATTAAAAAAAACACTAGAAGCAGAATTAACTGACAATTGACAAATGAAATAATGTATATGAGTGATTGATGTATATGAAAAGTTTTTTCTTCTATTATAATATGTTACTCTACATTGTAATATGTTTGCTTCTAATAAAAATTTATATCACAAAAAGAAACGTCACCTATCCATGTTCTTCTGAGATGCGGCCTGACCCACTGAGTTACTCCAGCACGCTGGGTCCTACGGAGTATTTTTCTTGATATCCAAACAGATCAGATGTGTATACCATACCTAGAGACAATCAGTTCAAGTTTGAATACAACAGGTGGAGCAAGGGGGAAGATACAGAGTGCAGAATGTAGTTCTCAGCGTTGTAGCGCATCAGTTCCAGAGACAAAGTCCAATGTCCGCAATGGGGTAGAGGTGGATCGGACAGTACCCTAGCTTATGGAAGGACCGTTCAGAAGCCTGGTAATAGAGGGGAAGAAAGCTGTCCCTGAGTCTGGTGGTCCGTGCTTTCTAGCTTCTGTACCTATAGCTCCAGAGACCCGGGTTCGATCCTGACAACGGGTGCTGTCTGTATGGAGTTCGCACGTTCTCCCCGTAACCTGCCCGGGGTTTCTCAGGGTGTTCCGGTTTCCTCCCACACTCCAAAAGCGTACAGGTTTGTAGGTTGATCAGCTGCTGTGAATCGTCCTTAATGTGTAGGGATAGAACCAGTGTAAGGGCCGATCGCTGGTTGGCGTGGACTCCGTGGGACAAAGGGCCTGTTTCCACGCTGTATCTCGGAAGTCTAAATCTTTTGATTTGCACACGGAGCCACAGAGTTTGCTTTGGTTTTTAATTACAAGAAACTATTAAACTATAAAAGACCTAAAGCTTGGACACACTAGAGGCAGGGAAACATGTTCCCGATGTTGGGGGAGTCCAGAACCAGGGGCCACAGTTTAAGAATAAGGGCAAGCCATTTAGGAGACGAGGATTGTGAGTCTGTGGAATTCTCTGCCTCAGATGGAGGCAGGTTCTCTGGATGCTTTCAAGACAGAGCTAGGTAGGGCTCCTAAAGATAGCGGAGTCAGGGGATATGGGGAGAAGGCAGGAACGGGGTACTGATTGGGGATGATCAGCCATGATCACATTGAATGGCGGTGCTGGCTCGAAATGCCAAATGCACCTATTGTCTAAAGAGCTGGAAAAATTCAGCGGGTCAGGCAGCATCTCCGGAGAACACAGATGGGTGAGGAACCTTCTTCAGACTGTACATAACTACAACAATACTCATGTACAAGATTGTAACAATAGATTACACTGAGACAGTGCAAGAGTCGCGACGTTCCCAGCGCCATCTTCAATCCTTCCTGTTTCATAAGTTCATAAGTGATAGGAGTAGAATTAGGCCATTCGGCCCATCGAGTCTACTCCACCATTCAATCCTGGCTGATCTCTGCCTCCTCATCCCATTCTCCTGCCTTCTCCCCATGACCCTCGACACCCGTTCCAATCAAGAATCTATCTATCTCTGCCTTAGATATATCCACTGACTTGTCCTCCACAGCCTTCGGTGGCAAAGAATTCCACAGATTCACCGCCCTTCTTTCAACAATCTTAAAAATGTCGTCTTAACTTAGTCTCTACACAAAACAAAAACGTATTGTCAACAGTGCACCTTGTTGCTCCACCTAACTGAAGAATAGAGGTCAGACTGCAATGGACAGTGACGAGAAAGCTTCTTTCCCCAGTTGTATAATTCATTGCAATTGAAGACAAACTTTTCAAATCCTTTAAGGACCCTGTCCCCCACTTTTTTCAGCGACTGCCGGCATCATTGACTGACGTATCAGGTCACCGAAAAATTCGTGGCGTGACGCAGCGTGATGACGTATTGACGCGCGTGTTTTTTCAAGTGTCGCAACTTTTTTTTTGTCGCCGCTGGATTTTGAAATGTTTTAAATCTTTTGGCGACGCTGATATGACGCCGGCAGTCGTCGAAAAAAAAATCGCCAGTGGGACAGGCCCTTTAATGGTTACAATCAAAGTCAAATGAGTTCACGCTCTGTGCAATTGTACCCATGTTCTCCCCATGACCTCGTGGTTTTGTCCGGGTGCTCCGGTACCCTCCCACACTACAAAACATGTACAGGTTTCAGTTAATTGGTTAGGTAAAGATAGTAAAAATTGTCCCTAATGCATAGAATAGTGTTAGTGTTAGGGGTGATTGCTGGTCGGCACGGGACTTGGGGGCCGAAGGACTTGGGGTTTCCTCACTGTATTTTTGCACTATTGTGCAATTATTACTTTTTGCACTATTATTGTTTGTTTGTTATTTATGCGTACGTGTGTGCGTGTGTGTGTACGTGCACGTGTGTGTACGTGCACGTGTGTACGTGCATAAGTGTGTGTGCGTATGTGTGTGTGCATACGCGTGTACGTACGCACGCGCATGTGTACGTACCCGAGCGCGTGTACGTACGTGCGCGCGTGTGTATACATGTGTACGTGCGCGTGTGTATGTTGAGCGCATGTGTACGTACGTGCACACATGTGTATACATGTGTACGTGCGCGTGTGTACGGCGCGCGTGTACATATGTGCGCGCGTGTGTATACATGTGTACATGCGCATGTGTATGTGCGCGCGTGTGTCCGTACGTGCGTGTGTATACATGTGTACGTGCGCGGTGTACGTGTGCGCATGTGTACGTAAGTGCGCGCGTGTGTAACATGTGTACGTGCGGCGTGTGTATGTGCGCGCGTGTGTACGCACGTGCGTGTGTGCGCGTGTGTGTGTACGTGCGTGTGTACGTGCGTGCGTGTGTGTACGTGCGTGCACATGTGCGTACGCGTGTGTGTACTTACGTACGCGTGTGTGTACATGTGTACGTGCGTGCGTATGTGCGTGCGTGCATACGCGTGTGTGTACTTACATGCGCGTGTGTGTACATGTATACGTGCACGTGTGTGTGCATGTATATATGTATGTACAGTATGCATATGTGTGTATACACACACAGAACTTTTTTCTCATTTATTACAGTGTACTATGTTTACATATTGCGTTGTGCTGCAGCAAGTAAGAATGTCATTGTTCTATCTGGGACACACGACAATAAAACACTCTTGATTGTTGACTCCTGCCTATCTCGAAAGTAAACTAAAGTCTGAAAGGTGGAGCTGATTAGCACCAGCAGTCACACCAGCTCCTTGGAAACCGTCTCTTCCATTCCCTTTATTTCCCATCACCATTGCATAAAACATAGGAGGTACCACAATACATGCGTTGGTCACAATGCCAAGACCAACTCTCATCTGCCTGCATGTGATCCATCTCTCTCCTTGTCTGTGTGCCCATCTAAAAGTCTCTTAAACGCCCACGATCGTATCTGCCTCCACCACCGCCCCTGGCAGCGGGTTCCAAGCACCCAGCACCTTCTGTGCTCCGCACATCTCCTTTAAACCTTGCTCCCCCTCACCTTGAAGCAATGCTTTCCCGTATTTGATTTTTCCATGCTGGGGAAAAAAAGATTCCATCTTTTCACACAAAGGGTGGTGGGTGTATGGAACAAGCTGCCAGAGGAGGTAATTGAAGCAGGGACTATCCCAACATTTCAGAAACAGGATAGGGCAGGTTTAGAGGGATGTGGACCAAGCGCAGTCAGGTGTGACTAGTGTAGCTGGGGCATGTTGGCCGATGTGGGCAGGTTGGGCCGAAGGGCCTGTTTCCACATTGTATCACTCTACGACAAGAGACACGAAGTGCTGGAGTAACTCAGCAGGTCAGACAGGCCAGGACCCTTCTTCAGACCCAAAACATCTACCCATGTTCTCCAGAGAGGCTGCCTGACCCAGTAAGACAGTCGGCACCTGGTGGCTTTTCATGTAAACCAGCATCTACAACTCCTTGTGCCGTGTTCTCTGCCTATAGTTCTGTCCACTGTATCTTAAACCTTTACAATCCAAAGACTCAGAACAAACTGTGGAGTTTAAATCTACCACAAATCTGTACTAACTATGTAAAACTCATTATATAAAAAAGGATTTAATTCACCGTCCATATCAATGACTTAAACATTCTTAATGAGTTCTTTTCCATCGGGCAGAGTTCGACAGAACAATAATTTGAGTAGTCTCCATATAATTGGGTCCTACCAAGCAGAAACCCTCAATTGCAATTTAGTCTTGTTCCTGCTTTGTTCACGGCAATTAAAAGGGATGATGTACGCGCAGATATTGTTCTTTGTAGCGCAACTGGTTTTCCCCAATCATAATCAAATTATTAATGTAATCTGAAGTTTAAGAAGCATGGATAATGCATTTAGTTAATTACGTTTCATCTTGAAACTGACCATCGGAGATAGCCGTCGCTTAAATTGACTTGCAATTCTTTGCTCGTGTGGCAATCAGAGAGAACACATTACACGGTACTGTAGAATCCACTAGATCTCACGACCGAAAATACCGGACAAGCGACGCCAAGCTTCGCCAAACACACGTCGTGCCTCGTTTATTCCAGAACACCCTTTTAACATCAAATCTTCTTCGAGCTCCTCGTGTGCAGATCAGGCCAATTCCTGCGTCTGCCCTCCGGGGGTCAAAGATCCTCTAGCGAGCAAGATGGATCACTCGACGAAAAAGACGTAGTAACGGCATGGGCAGATTCATGGGTAATTTTCGGCCCCATTTCCGTAACCGGCTTCCGTCTCCGCACCAAAGATCCCATCATAGCGGAGCAAAGATAACTAGTGCGGAGACGGAAGCCGGTACGGAAACATCCTCGTAAAAATAAAAGTTATTTGGTAAAAATCTTCTTCCTCATTTCAGAATTATAATTTATTAACACAAACTGTTCCACCGCAACGTTGATTACACTGCGGGTCGGGTCGGGTCGGGTTACTGAAATGGATGAAAATAAGGCCCACGTTCCGCTCCGTTGCGTACTACACGTCAGCCCATGCATTTAGCAGGAGTGGTCTATCTTGCCCCGCTATAGGATCTTTGCTCAGAGTTGTTATCCCCGCTCTTGTCTCCCCGACCCTCACCTCCGGCTGCTGGCTCCACCCAGTGGCAACAAGTGATAACCACTGTGGGCATGAAGTCGCCACAGTACAAATACAGAATTAAGTGGGACAATAGGGGGCCTATCCATGTTCTCACAGTGGTACAGTTTCTGCCTCACAGCGCCAGAGACCCGGGTTCGATTCTGACCTTGGGATGCTGTCTGTACGGAGTTCGATCGTTCCCCCCTGTGACCGCGTGGGTTTTCTCTGGGTGCTCTGGTTTCCTCCCACACCCCAAAAACGTGCAGGTTTGTAGGTTAATTGGCTTCAGCCAAAGTTGTCCCTAGTGTGTAGGGGAATGTTGGTGTGCAGGCGTGATAGTTGCGGCGCACACTCGGTGGGCTGAAGGGCCTGTTTCCACGCTGTATTTCTAAACAAAACTAGGATTGATGGACCCCGATGATAAAAATGGCCTCCATTCAAATCATTAGAAATAGAAAATATTTAAAAAGCAGATATGGTAATGGCATCTTAAAGGCTTTGGATGTGCAGGGGATGGAGGGATACGGATCACATGCAGGTGGAGATTAGATTAACTTGGCTTCATGTTCGGCACCAACATTGTGGGCCGAATGGCCTGTTTTTGTGCTGCACTGTTTCATGTTCTATAAAATCAATAACATGGCAGGAAACATGTTCCCAATGTTGGGGGAGTCCAGAACCAGGAGCCACAGTTTAAGAATAAGGGGCAAGCCTTTTAGAACGGAGACGAGGAAACACTTTTCCACACAGTGAGTTGTGAGTCTGTGGAATTCTCTGCCTCAGAGGCCGGTTCTCTGGATACTTTCAAGAGAGAGCTAGATAGGGCTCTTGAAGATGGCGGAGTCAGGGGATATGGGGAGAAGGCAGGAACGGGGTACTGATTGGGGATGATCAGCCATGATCACTTTGACTATAGACAATAGACATGGTGCAGGAGTAGGCCATTTGGCCCTTCGAGCCAGCACCGCCATTCATGTGATTATGGCTGATCACCCCAATCAGTACCCCGTTCCTGCCTTCTCCCCATATCCCCTGACTCCGCTATTTTTAAGAGAATGGCGGTGCTGGCTCGAAGGCCGAATGGTCTACTCCCTGCACCTATTGTCTATATCAGGTAGCTTTGCTGACTTCCAGGAGAGTCTAATACCTTACAAAATCCCCTAAAAATGAAAAAGATTTTTATATTTAAAAACCAATTGTTGACAGATTAAATCAGAATGGTTTCTTTTCCCCCACAAGTACAACATATGCAATATTTCTGAGCACCATCTGCTAGAGACCTGGTGTGAGGAAAGTTGGCAATTTTCCTTCCTGTCCAGTCCATGGAAAAGCAGTGTTTACACCATGTAAAATGGGGATGAACACACAGATACTTCCTTTGCCAGTCTGGATGGTACCCGTTAATTCACATCACAGACAGCTTCTCACTATTAGTTCAGTTTAGAGATACAGTACGGAATCAGGCCCATCAGTCCATCGGGTCCGCGCCAACCAGCAATCCCCATACACCGACACGAACACTAGGGACAATTTACATTTATTCCAAGCCAATTAAACCGACAAACCTGGACGTCTTTGGAGTGTGGGAGGAAACCGAGCACCGGAGAAAACCCACGCAGTTCATGGGGAGAACGTACAAACTTCCGTACAGGTAGGCACCCGTAGTCAGGATTGAACCTGGGTCTCTGGCGCTGTAAGGCAGCAACTCTACCGCTGCGCCACCCATTAGATACAGGGAACCTAACTAAGCAGCAATCCAGCAAACATTTAAACTCGGAAGACAGACACAAAATGCTGGAGTAACTCAGTGGGACAGGCAGCATCTCTGGAGAGAAGGAATGGGTGACGTTTTGGGTCGAGAACCTTCAACCCAAAACGTTACCCATTCCTTTTCTCCAGAGGTGCTGCTTTGGCTTGTGCTGGTTACTCCAGCATTTTGTGTCTATCTTCGGTGTAAACCAGCATCTTCTTTGCCACAGAAGGCTGTGGAGGACAAGTCAATGGATATTTTTAAGGCAGAGATATAGATAGATTCTTCATTAGTACAGGTGTCAGGGGTTATAAGGAGAAGCCAGGGGTTAAGAGGCAAAGATGGAATCAACCATGATTGAATGGCAGAGTAGATGGGCCGAATGGCCTAATTCTGCTCCTATTACTTATGATCTTACCAGTGAACCAACTTGAATCCTACTGTGTGTGTAGGAAGAAACTACAGATGCTGGTTATACACCGACACAGAAAGCTGGAATAACTTGGCAGGTCAGGCGGCATCTCTGGAGAGAAATAATAGGTGACGTTTCGGGTCGAGACCCTGCTTCAGAATCCTACTTTTATTGTTATTTAACATTAAGGAAGAAACTTTCCTGTAAAGTTAAAGTACTTAAGTTTGTCGGAGAGTCACATGAAATACTACAGGTGTCTTTAGCTATGCAATGACATCATATTGTTTTATTTCCTTAAACATCACCAACTCTGCACAGTAACTTGACCAATCTCTAGATTAGCAGCCTTCATCAACAAGCGGTGAGCATTAAAGATAGACACAACATACTGGAGAACTGCCAGCGGGACAGGCAGGCAGCATCTCTGGAGAGACAGAGGAATGGGTGACCTTTCGGGTCGGACCCTTCTTCAGACTGAGAGTCAGGGAGAGGGGGAACGAGAGATACGGAAGGGTGTGTTTGTGAAAGCGAGAGATCAAAGACGACGAGGACCAAGGAAAATGTAGAAAGATCATTGTTCACGAGGGGAAGGTTACAACGAGGCATTCAATGTAAAATGTAATCAGGAGGACAGGCAGACTGGGGGGAGTCCAAGGATGGAGCGAGGGGGCCAGCAAAGGTTGTTATGGGCTTGGACACGCTAGAGGCAGGAAACATGTTCCCGATGTTGGGGGAGTCCAGAACCAGGGGCCACAGTTTAAGAATAAGGAGTAAGCCATTAGAACGGAGACGAGGAAACACTTTTTCTCACAGAGAGTGGCAGTGTCTGTGGAATTCTCTGCCTCAGAGGGCGGTGGAGGCAGGTTCTCTGGATGCTTTCAAGAGAGAGCTAGATAGGGCTCTTAAAGATAGCGGAGTCAGGGGATATGGGGAGAAGGCAGGAACAGGGTACTGATTGGGGATGATCAGCCATGATCACATTGAATGGCGGTGCTGGCTCGAAGGGGCCAAATGGCCTACTCCTGCACCTATTGTCTAAAAGATACTTGAAGTTAGAGAGGCCAATATTCATACTGAAGATATGGAGAGAAGGCAGGAGAATGGGCTAAGAGGGAGAGATGGATCGACCACGATTGAATGGCAGAGTTGACGATGGGCCGAATGGCCTTATTCTGCTCCTAGCACTTATGAAACTCCAGTGAACCAAGTTGAATCTGACTGTGTGCAAGGAAGGAAACTGCAGACGCTGATTTACACCGAAGATAGGCTGAACATGCTGGAGTAACTCAGCGGGACAGACAGCATCTCGGAGAGAAGGAATGGGCGACCTTCGGGTGAAGACCCTTCTTCAGACTGGTTCGATATTCATACCGTTTGGGTTGTAGCTTGATAGCCAGGCGGAAAATGTTGTTGGGTTTGTGAACGCGGTGGGTCTAGTGTGGACAATACTGGGTAACAATCAACTCAGCGGCTACAGAGACCAGGAGAGGGGGGGGTAATAAGTTGCTGAACGAGACCGGACACACGGGTGTGTTTCCACCCGCGACTGGAGTCTTTAGTACAACCCACTAAAACTTTGACGATAGTTACAAACTTACCTCTCTCTCTGGGCTAGACAGAGGCATTTGACCATGTGTTGCTGTGTCCCGGCTACATGGTCATCAGCCACAGTTGGTCAGGCCTGGTCAGTCGCAGTCACCCTCTTCCCCCCCGTTTACAAACGGTATCTGGAGTATCCACGGGAGGCTTGTTTGGGGGCGTTTGCCCAGTGTAGCTAGCGGTTGCCCACAGCGGTCGCCATGGCTCTGACAGCACTCTCCCCTCGTTCCATACACTGGGCTCCTCGCACACACAACTGGGTCAAACAGGTTAGTTATTAACTCCAGGCGACTGCACCAGACAGGGTAGATTGAGTTGCTGCCCCGTTTGGTTAGCCCCCACTCTTAAACCTCTTAACCCAGCAGGCAGGGTTGCTGCCTCACAGCACCGGAGACCCGGGTTTCGATGCTGACCACGGGTGCTGTCTGTGTGGAGTTTGCACGTTCTTCCCCCGTGACCGCTTGGCTTCCTTCCCCCTTCCCCCTTCCCCCTATCCCCTTTCCCCCTCCCCCTTTCGCCCTATCCCCTTTCCCCCCCTCCCCCTTTCGCCCCTCCCCCTCCTATCCCCCCTATCATCCCCATCCCCCCCCATCCCCCATCCCACATCCCAAAGACGTGCAGGTTAATTGGCCCTCTACAAAATTGTCCCCGTTGATGTATCATTTAAACCAATCAATCAATTAAAAATCAATCATGCCGCAAATAGGGGATCATTGTTCCGATTGTTTAAGAAGGAACTGCAGATGCCTGGAAAATCGAAGGTAGACAAAAAGTGCTGGAGAAACTCAACGGTGCAGCAGCAGCATCTATGGAGCGAAGGAAATAGGCAACGTTTCGGGACGAAACGTTGCCTATTTCCTTCGCTCCATAGATGTTGCTGCACCAGCACTTTGTCTACCTTCATTGTTCCGATTGCTATTTGGTCACCTGTGCCTCCCGGAACAAATGTATGATCGAAGATAGACACAAAAAGCTGGAGTAACCCAGCCTGGACAGGTAGCATCTCTGGAGAGAAGGAATAGGTGCGTTTTTGAGTCACCCATCCTTCTCTCCAGAGACGCTGCCTGTCCCGCTGAGTGACTCCAGCTTGTGTGTCTATCTGGGTGCAAACCAGCATCTGCAGTTCCTTCCTGCACAAATGCAAGATAGACGTTGATATTTGTTTTATCTCGTCTTGGCCTACATGAGGTGAATTCCACAGCCGCCAGCGTAACTGCAACATTATTTCTGTTGCCGGAAGCACTTTCAGCAGCTTTGGGTCCATCACGTATGCAAACAGCTCGCTCTCCACATATGCTGCCTGACCGGTTGAGTGTTTCGCACTTGACTTGTGGTTTGCAGGAGTTTTCAATAGACAAGCAGGAGTTTTCAATAGACAATAGGTGCAGGAGTAGGCCATTTGGCCCTTCGAGCCAGCACCGCCATTCAATGTGATCATGGCTGATCATCCCCAATCAGTACCCCGTTCCTGCCTTCTCCCCATATCCCCTGACTCCGCTATTTTTAAGAGCCCTATCTAGCTCTCTCTTGAAAGCATCCAGAGAACCGGCCTCCACCGCCCTCTGAGGCAGAGAATTCCACAGACTCACCACTCTCTGTGAGAAAAAGTGTTTCTTCGTCTCCGTTCTAAATGGCTTACCCCTTATTCTTAAACTGTGGCCACTGGTTCTGGACTCCCCCAACATCGGGAACATGTTTCCTGCCTCTAGCGTGTCCAAGCCCTTAACAATCTTATATGTTTCAATGAGATACCCTCTCATCCTTCTAAACTCCAGAGTGTACAAGCCCAGCTGCTCCATTCTATCAGCATACGACAGTCCCGCCATCCCGGGAATTAACCTTGTAAACCTACGCTGCACTCCCTCAATAGCAAGAATGTCCTTCCTCAAATTAGGGGACCAAAACTGCACACAATACTCCAGGTATTTTCAGGAGGGTTTTTTGAGTTTTAGAAATTAATGTCAAATTAATGACCAACCCATGGCCCAAAGCTTGATCGAGATCCGTTTATTGAAATAAAGTGAGAAATCGCCAGAACTTCTTTCTAAGTGCTGTAAAGTGCGATTTTGTTTTTGAAGCGAGTGATTTTAAAACGCGCACGTTAGACTAGTCCCATTGCCCTCCCGCGCAAATGAGTCCGAGTTGTATTTTTCTCCAGAGGTGCTGCCTGGCCCGCTGAGTTACTCCAGCACTTTCTTCCGTATAAAGCAGCATCTGCGGTTCCTTTCAACACATTTGGGATCCACGATTCGGATCATGGCTTTGAATTAATTTACCCTTTTCCTAGACATTTTCCGAAACGTTCTTCCAAGAAGTCAATGGGGAAATTATTCCTGAAACCAAATAAGGGGAAGGACGATTCTTGCTATTGAGGGAGTGCAGCGTAGGTTTACACGGTTAATTCCCGGGATGGCGGGACTGTCATATGCTGAGAGAATGGAGCGGCTGGGCTTGTACACTCTGGGGTTTAGAAGGATGAGAGGGCATCTCATTGAAACATACAAGATTGTTAAGGGCTTGGACACGCTAGAGGCAGGAAACATGTTCCCGATGTTGGGGGAGTCCAGAACCAGGGGCCACAGTTTAAGAATAAGGAGTAAGCCATTTAGAACGGAGACGAGGACACATTTTTTCTCACAGAGAGTGGTGAGTCTGTGGAATTCTCTGCCTCAGAGGGCGGTGGAGGCGGGTTCTCTGGATGCTTTCAAGAGAGAGCTAGATAGGGCTCTTAAAGATAGCGGAGTCAGGGGATATGGGGAGAAGGCAGGAACGGGGTACTGATTGGGGATGATCAGCCATGATCACATTGAATGGCGGTGCTGGCTCGAAGGGCCGAATGGATTACTCCTGCACCTATTGTCTATTGTCTATGGTCTATTGATTCTGACAATCGACCATGAATTATTATTGTGTGTTACTTGGGAAAGGTCTTGAGTCGCTTCCCCAGCCCGCGTGTTTCAAACATTGCTTCGATTTGAGATTGCAAGCTAGCGTTTACACTTCAACCAATACTTGTTATTACAAGTAGCTGCCATCTCCTTTGATCCAGAGGGAACTGGTGTTCACACGCTCCCTCTCCCGGATATTGCTGTGTAATTGGGCAGAGTGAAACATTTACAGTTTAAGTGAAGATAGACACAAAATGCTGAAGTAACTCAGCGGGACAGGCAGCGTCTCCGCAGAGAGAAGGAATGGGCGAGATGTTGGGGTCGAGACCCCTCTTCAGACTGAGAGTCCGGGGAAAAGGGAAAACGAGAGATACAGACGGCGATGTAGAGAGATAGAGAACAAATGAATGAAAGATATGCGCAAAAAAAAAAATCACGATGATAAACATGCCATTGTTATCTGTGGGTTGGGTGTAAACGAGTTACAGGCAATGAGACTCAACAAGACGGCTTGGAAGCTGGTACGACGACTAGGGTGGTAGTGGTGGTGGTGGTGGTGGGGGGGGGGGGAGGGGATGCAAGGGTTACTTGAAGTTAGATAAATCAATATTCATAACCGCTGGGGGTGTAAACTGCCCAAGCGAAATATCAGGTGCTGTATTAGGGTTAGGGTTATTCAAGTTGG
>JAXLNO010002119.1:215088-273336 GCA_038087875.1 Malacoraja senta | reverse complement strand
TACACTTGAGTTTGATTTTATTGTACCTATGTGTAGTATCATCTGATCGGTGTAGGAAGGAACTGCAGGATGCTGGTTTAAACCGAAGATAGACACCAAATGCAGGACTAACTCAGCGGGACAGGCAGCATCTCTGGAGAGAAGGAATGGGTGACGTTTTGGGTTGAGTCCCTTTTTCAGACAGTATTATCTGATCTGATTAGATAGCATGCTATAAAGCATTTCACTGGACCACTGACAAGAAATAAACCTGATAATTGATTGAGGCAACTGTTTTTAAAGGAATATTTCCAGCAGAATGTGCCCAATAATTGAGAAACAGGCTGGAAAATGCCTGGAAATGGCATGTAGGTTCATGAATAGAGCACAGGTGTAATTTTAGAAATATTTTATGGAAATGTTGAGTTTGGTTTTCTTTGCATCAAGAAGCATCTTGTGTTTGGCATGCATTTTCTCTCCCCTCTCCCCCTCCCCCCCCCCCCCCCCACCCACCCCAGCAACCTGTACAATGGCCAAAAATGACAGATTGCAAGACGCCCTAATGTAATTCATGGCCCTAATGTAATTCATGTTATTAAGTTGTGCGGGCTTTTATGATGATCATGTTTTATGTATGTGTATGTGTTATGAACCTCTCCACGCTGATTCAATATGAGGGTGGGCATCAAGTGTTCCCCTGCGGGGGTTAGACTGGTTACGAAGGACAACTGTGGAGTGTGGGTGACACAGGAGGTCTCTGTGATCTCTGCTCTCCGCATCGGAGGCAGTGACGGGGATTCCACAGAGACTGTTGGACTCGGCATTTTTTTCGGAGACTGATGCGGGTTAATGCTGCAATTAACAGCGGTGCCAGCTCGCAGTCCTTCCCCGCAAGGGCTGCCATTCGCAGGCATCCTCATAACACCAGCACGTTCTTTCCCGAGCTACAATTTCAGAATCCCCATACCTTGCAGGTACAGACGGCACCCGAGGTCGGGATCGAACCGGGGACTCCGGCGCTGTAATGCAGCAACTCTACCGCTGCGCCACCGTGCCGCCCCTTCTGTTTGCTTGCTATCCAATCTGATAATGCTATACTTGAAGGTAGACAAAAATGCTGGGGAAACTTAGCGGGTGAGGAAGCATCTGTGGAGCGAAGGAAATAGGTAAACGTCACCTATTCCTCCGCTCCATAGATGCTGCCTCACCCACTGAGTTTCTCCAGCATTTTTTTCAACGTCGATTTTTCCAGCATCTGCAGTTCTTTCTTAAACATACTATACTTGAATACAATGCCGAGGTCACTGATCATTAAGATCATAAGAGATAGGAGTAGAATTAGGCCATTCGGCCCATCGAGTCAACTCCGCCATTCAATCATGGCTGATCTATCTCTCTCCCTCCAAACCCCATTCTCCTGCCTTCTCCCCATAACCCTGACACCCGTACTAATCAAGAATCTATCTCTGCCTTAAATATATCCACTGACTTGGCCTCCACAGCCTTCTGTGGCATAGCCTATATACCTATGCCTATAGCAGTGTTTCTTAAATGATTCCAGTGTCATTCACCCTTCATCACAACATTTCATTCTTTAAATTAGCTTAAAAATAGCAGAGTCAGGGGATATGGGAGAAGGCAGGAACGGGTACTGATTGGGGATGATCAGCCATGATCACATTGAATGGCGGTGCTGGCTCGAAGGGCTGAATGGCCTACTCCTGCACCTATTGTCTATTCACTCTCGACTAAACTTTCTTATGTGTTTGGTAATTTTCGTCTTCTCCCCTGTGTATAATTTTATATATTATTTTATTTTGTCACGTTAGCAAAAAAAACATAAAGTAACTAATTTCTTAAGTGTTTATTTTATTCAACTGTTTGAACACCCTAAATATATATAATGAAAACTAGGAGTGGAAAAAAGAAAGTTTAATTACCATTCCAACGTCTAAGCCCTGGGCTTCAGCCCCATCCTACCCTTTCGGGCTTTGATTACTTGATTACTTTTTTAGAACATCGAAACATAGACAATAGGTGCAGGAGGAGGCCATTCGGCCCTTCGAGCCAGCACCACCATTCATTGCGATCATGGCTGATCGTCCCTATCAATAACCCGTGCCTGCCTTCTCCCCATATCCTTGATTCCACTAGCCCCTAGAGCCCTATCTAACTCTCTTTTTAAACCCATCCAGTGATTTGACCTCCACTGCCCTCTGTGGCAGGGAATTCCACAAATTCACAACTCTCGGGGTGAAAAATTATTACTTTTTTTCTTGGATAAATATCTGAATAAATTAAGTCATTCACCCTCTAGTTTAATTCACCTCAAAATAATTTCATTTGCTCTCGGGCGAACCATTCACCAGTTTAAGAAGCGCTGGCCTATAGTATTTAGTTAGTTTGTTAAGTTTCGTCCTGCATGTGCGGCTGGCGATTAAATGAATTCATCGAGCACAAGGACTCACGGCAGGAGTTATTCTGGCCAGTATTTCAGCTGCATCATAAATTATGGCTCACGTTAGAGATACAGGGCGGAAACAGGCCCTTCGGCCCACCGAGTCCGCACTCGACCAGCGATCCCCACACATTAACACTGTCCTACAACACACACACACACACCTTGGGACAAGTTACACACACCAATCCAATTATACCTGTGCATCTTTGGAGTGTGTAAGGTAGCCGAAGAACTCGGAGAAAACCCACG
Source organism: Malacoraja senta (assembly GCA_038087875.1). Taxonomy (NCBI): domain Eukaryota; kingdom Metazoa; phylum Chordata; class Chondrichthyes; order Rajiformes; family Rajidae; genus Malacoraja; species Malacoraja senta. The sequence goes on along the minus strand of JAXLNO010002119.1, from coordinate 270,647 downwards.
CGGTCACGGGGAGAAACTCCGTACAAACTCCGCACAGACAGATCCTGTAGTCGGGATCGAACCCGCAAGCGCTGTAAGGCAGCAACTCTACCGCTGCGCCACCGTGCACCTTTTAAGAAGCACTGCTATAGGCATTGGTGTGTAAGTGTACCGAGGTGCAGTACAAAGCTGACACAAAGTGCTGGAGTAACTCAGCGGGTCAAGCAGCTTCTCTGGAGATCATGGGTAGGTGATGTTCTGGGTCTGGACCCTTCTTCGGACAAGTGATAGGTGGATACAGATGGGGGGGGTTTAGATAGATGCACAGATAATGCGAGGATTGGAGGGATATGGATCACATGCAGGATGAGGAGATTAGTTGAACTAGGTACCATGTTCGGTATGAATATTATGGGCCAAAGGGCCTGTGCTGTACTGTTCCATGTACTGCAGAACTCATTTCTGCCTTTACGAACTTTTCCTCGGACCAAAATTCCCCAAGTCATTTAACATAAAGAAACCCGAAAAAGGGACCACATCACCCCGATCCTGGCCTGTCTCCACTGGCTCCCTGTGCGGTTCCGTATACATTTCAAGATCCTCCTTTATGCTTTATCCTCCTTGCCCCCACCTACATTAAAAGTCTGCTCACCCACCACACCACCTCCAGGTCCATCAGATCGGCCGACTTGGGGTTACTGAACATCCCGCAGTCTAGGCATAAGCTCAGGGCGACCGCACCTTTGCGGTTGCAGCTCCTAGACTGTGGAACAGCATCCCTCTTCCCATCAGAACTGCCCCCTCCATCGACTCCTTTAAGTCGAGACTTAAAACTCATTTCTACTCTCAAGCCTTTCTTGACGTCCTCTGAGGGAGGACTGTATGTATGTATTTATGTATGTACGTAATCTATGAACCACTGTTGTATAACGTTAGTACCTCCACCAATGTAAAGCACTTTGGCCAACGAGAGTTGTTTTTTAAATGTGCTATATAAATAAAAGTGACTTGACTTGACTCTTGCTGTCCAAGTGAGGTTAGAATTACATTGTCTAAAACTGTACAGGTTTGTAGGTTAATTGGCTTGGTATAAATGTATAGATGTAAAATTGTCCCTGGTGTGTGTAGGGTAGTGTTAGTGTGTGGGTATCGCTGGCCAGCATGGACTCAGAGGGCCGAAGGGCCTGTTTCCGTGCTGTATCTCTAAAGTAACCTGCATATTAAACACATTTTAAATCTAAGATGGGGTGAAGTAAATTATGTAATTTACAACTTTTGAGCGTGTGTGTGTGTCTCTCTCTCTCTCTCTCTCTCTCTCTCTCTCTCTCTCTCTCTCTCTCTCTCTCTCCATTCTTGCGGCTTTCGAAGCGCATTTAATCTTTGTGTGTTCACAAACCTTCCCCCAGTATGTTTGCTAATAATGAATGCAGATTACATTAGAACATATTGAATCGCTGTGTCATTTTGACATTAGTGACACCCAGCTGTCGTGTTTGAATGAGATGCATATGGTCGCTGTATGAAGATATCGTTAGGCCTAATAATGTGTTACTTTCAGATGCATACCTCGTCGCCCAGATACAATGGTGTGTTATAAGGGCTTAAATCTCATGTCACTCAGTAGTCAAGTGTGTCTTTTAATTGTCGCATGTCCCAGACACAACAATGAAATTCATACTTGTAGCACCACTACACATCATTAGTACTCTCTAGACAATGTAATGAATTAAAGAGTTCAGTGTGTGTCTGTATACATATGTATGCACACACACGTACACACATGCACATGTACACACGTGCACATGTACGCGCACACACATGTATACACACATATATATACACACACATGTACACACGCGCAGATGTACGCGCACATACGCGTACACACACGCGCGCACATGCACGTGCACACATGTACACACACACACACACACATGTACACATCACATACCCACGCATGTAATGCAAAAATACAAAACCAATGCTCAAGTCTATGTAGTTGACAGCTTATTTGGAGGTTGTCGTGTTTAATAGCCTGATGGCTGTGGGGAAGAAGCATTTCCTGGACCTGGACGTTACAGTTTTCAGGCTCCTGTACCTTCTTCCCGGTGGCAGGGGTGGAATGAGAGCGTGGCCAGGGTGATGTGGGTCTCTGACGATGCTAGCTGCCTTTATGAGGCAGCGACTCCTGTAGATCCAGTCGCCTGTTGGAGGTCAGTGCTCAAGATGGACTCGAATCACAAAGTGCTCGATATTTCTGCTTTTTAAAAAATTAAAATGAACACTCCGCATTTTTTTTGCTCGCTCCATGCTAGATCTCTCGTCAACACAAATTAGTTGAATTAATTTGTCATTGTTGCTAGTTTATCTACAATGTGGTGGCAGGAATACTGAACTGTAATGAAGTTATGTGTGCGCAAGACCCCTGCCAATTGTAAATTTACTGCATTCCGGTCGGTGTGAACGTTATTTTTGGTTTGTGTTTCAGACAGACGCCTCTGGTGGCTTCTGCCTTTGGTTTAGTCTAGCTGCGAGATGCAGCGCGGAAACAGGCCCTTCGGTCCTCCGAGTCCGCGCCGACCGGCGATCCCCGCACATTATCGCTACCCCACTGGGGACAATTTACAATTACGCCCAAGCCAATTAACCTACAAACCTGCACGTCTTTGGAGTGTGGGAGGAAACCGGAGATCCCGGAGAAAACCCACACGGTCACGGGGAGAACGTGCAGACTGCACCCGTGGTCAGGATCGAACCCGGGTCACTGCCGCTGTAAGGCAGCGACTCTACCCGCTGTGCCACCGTGCCGCCTTGGGTTAGATTGACAGTTTTATCATCACTAGATTTTGTTTCAAAGCTGCTTGCGTGCAGCTACATGCTTTATTCCCTGTGAAGTGGAACTCAAAGCTGGCGGGATCAAGGTAATCTTTGCAAATTTTCTTGGCATGTCACGGATTTTGAAGCTTTGTTACATTATCTTAAACGCTCTGAAATGAACTTATTTATCTATTGTGCTCCTGTAAAATACAATGTTTGATAGTAAATCTGCGGTGTAAGTTTTATCTGGTATAAGATTTGCATAAATTCACAAAGTTGGCGTAACTCAGCGGGTCAGGCAGCATGTCTGGAGGAAAGGTATTGGTGAGGTTTCCGGTCGAGTCCCTTCTTCAGTCAGGTGGGTCTCGACCCTTCTAATATTCAATCTGCAGGACTAGTTTTACAATTTTCGTTTGGCTTAGAATTACAGCGCAGAAACCGTCCCTTCGGCCCACCGAGTCCGCGCCGACCAGCGATCACTAGCGCTATCCCACACGAGGGACACTTTACAATTATACCAAGTCAATTAGCCTACACACCTGTACGGAGGAAACCGGAGCATCTGGAGAAAACCCTCGCGGTCCATACAAGCAGCACCCGTAGTCAATAGACAATAGGTGCAGGAGTAGGTCATTCAGCCCTTCGAGCCAGCTCCGCCATTCAATGTGATCATGGCTGATCATCCCCAATCAGTACCCCGTTCCTGCCTTCTCCCCATATCCCCTGAATCTGCTATTTTTAAGAGCCCTATCTAGCTCTCTCTTGAAAGCATCCAGAGAACCGGCCTCCACCGCCCTCTGAGGCAGAGAATTCCACAGACTCACCACTCTCTGTGAGAAAAAGTGTTTCCTCGTCTCCGTTCTAAATGGCTTACTCCTGATTCTTAAACTGTGGCCCCTGGTTCTGGACTCCCCCAACATCGGGAACATGTTTCCTGCCTCCAGCGTGTCCAAGCCCCCTTAACAATCTTATATGTTTCAATAAGATCCCCTCTCATCCTTCTAAACTCGAGCGTGTACAAGCCCAGCCGCTCCATTCTCTCAGCATATGACAGTCCCGCCATCCCGGGAATTAACCTTGTAAACCTACGCTGGGCTCCCTCAATAGCAAGAATGTCCTTCCTCAAATTAGGGCACACAATATTCCAGGTCGGGATCGAACCTGGGTCTCTGGCACTGTAAGGCAGCAAACTCTCCCGCTGCGCCACCGTGCCGCCCTTAGACAATGAGGAAACTGAGGCAGCAAGTTAAATTTTCTGCCTAAACGCATACGGTGCTGCTGCTGTTTTCCCATCAATCACCTTATTTTCTAACGCGTGTGGAATTTGAATCGTGTGACCAGTTGCGACCATAAAATCAAATGAAAGTAACGGTTGTAAAACCCTGACTACATCGTATACTAAACGTAAACATGGCTCTCGCCACGGCTGGCAGTAAGTTAATGGCCTCTTCAGCTGCTCAGCTCCAACGAGCTAAAATAAAGTTTAATATGTTTATGGCCTAAATGGATCTTTGCGAGCTGGGCGTTCGGCGAATATAAAAGGACGCGCTAATATCTCGCACTCAGTCAGGGCGATGAATGGCTCCTCCACAAACAGCCCTTTGACCGGCGACCAGACTCAGTGCAACATCAGGCATCATTCACAATTTGCCCAGTGCTGAATGTTTCATGAGGTAAATGGAGGTTTCTTGCGAACTCAATATTCTGATGGTGCGACTTGTCTTTATTCATTATCTTTAAACACAGCGGTAGAGCTGCTGCCTCACAGCGGCAGAGACCTGCGCTCGACCCCGACTGCGGGCGCTGCCTGCGCAGAATTTGTACGTGCTTCCCCGTGACCGCGTGGGTTTTCTCCGGCTGCTCCGGTTTCTTCCCAAAGACGTGCGGGTTTGTAGGTTAATTGGCTCGGCTAAAAGCCCTTGTCCCACGGTACGAGTTCATTCCAAGAGCTCTCCCGAGTTTAAAAAAATAATCACACTCGTGGTAAGCACGGAGAATTAACGTAGCGGGTACGTCGGAGCTCGGGGGACGTCTCTTAGCGCTAACGACACGTGCACGGGAAGACTCACTAACGGCAGGTAAGCACGGGAAGACTCGTGAAGATTTTTCAACACGATGAAAAGTGTCCACGAGAGCCCCGAGTACCGACGAGCGGCCATTACCGTAAATCTCAGAGTTCGAATCGGGGCCAAACTCGGGAGAGGTCTTGGAATGAACTCGTACCGTGGGACAGGGCTTTAAATTGTCCCTGGTGTGCAGAACAGTGCAAGTCTGTCGGCTTGTCGGTGACGGCTTGTCGGCGCGGACCTAATGGGCCGAAGGGCTTGTTTCCACGGCGTATCTCTAAACTAAACAAGTTCTATGATTTGATTAAGGGGCTTGTTATCTTTTTTTCTGTCGACCATTAGTCAATATTTTTCTTTAAAGATCTCCCTTGAATGAAGGTGAACTGCAGATGCTGGAAAAATCGAAGGTGGACAAAAATGCTGGAGAAACTCAGCTGGTGAGGCAGCATCTATGGAGCGAAGGAATGGGTGACGTTTCGGATCATTCAGTAACACAAAAGGTAGAAAAATATGCTGGAGAAACTCAGTGGGTGAGGCAGCATCTACGGAGCGAAGGAATAGGTGACGTTTCGGGTCGAGACCCTTCCGGGTCTCGACCCGAAACGTCACCTATTCCTTCATCAGTCTGAAGAAGGGTCTCGACCCGAAACGTCATCTATTCCTTCGCTCCATAGACGCTGCCTCGCCCGCTGAGTTTCTCCAGCATTTTTGTCTACCTTCGATTTTTCCAGCATCTGCAGTTCTTTCTTAAACACACCTTGAATGAAGACTTTGTCCCTCTGAGCCTGCATCAGCAAGATTGGCCAAATGTGCTTCGAAATCCCTTTGTCTATTTTGAAGTGAATGATATATATTATTGGTTGCCAGTTTAGAAGATCACAGATGGCGTCGTAACATTATTACTCCCCAGAGTTTAGTTCCTGTCACATATGGTAATGTTTTAATTGCACCGTGACTAGTAAGGCAGTTAATTCTATGTTTCCAGACATTTAATGCCATTACAAATGGGTTGTTACCCAAAAATAATTTTCCAACGTGAAATTGATTACTTGAATTTGAAGCTCATCGGAACTGCATTTGCATAAAAGATTGCGATATCTATAATATAATTGCGCGCATTCAGGAGAGCCGAGCATTGTGAACCGGTAGAGACATGGAACTGCAGATCCCGGTAGACGCAAAAATGACACAAAGTGTTGGGGTAACTGGATGGGTCAGGCAGGCAGCATCTCTGCAGAACACAAATAGGTGACGTTTCAGGTTGGGACCTTTCTTCAGACTGTCTGACCCAAACAATAGACAACAGGTGCAGGAGTAGGCCATTCGGCCCTTCGAGCCAGCACTGCCATTCAATGTGATCGTGGCTGATCATCCCCAATCAGTACCCCATTCCTGCCTTCTCCCCATATCCCCTGACTCCGCTATTTTTAAGAGCCCTATCTAGCTCTCTCTTGAAAGCATTCAGAGAACCTGCCTCCATCGCTCTCTGAGGCAGAGAATTCCACAGACTCACCACTCTCTGTGAGAAAAAGTGTTTCCTCGTCTCCGTTCCATATGGTTCTGGACTCCCCCAACACCGGGAACATGTTTCCTGCCTCTAGTGTGTCCAAACCCTTAACGATCTTATATGTTTCAATGAGATCGCTGCTTATCTGTGTCCTCCAGAGATGCTACCTGACCCGCTGAGTTACTCCAGCACTGTGTTTTGTAGCGAGGTTGTGTATTGAATCTGATGAGAGTGTTGGTGTTTCTGTGTGATATGTAGTTTTGAAATTTAGCATGTGAATTTATTTAATATTTTGGAGAGGCAGCGTAGAAACAAGCCCTTTGGCCCATGGAGTCTGCGTATTCACTGTAATTTCCCGCAGCCTTGGATGGAGCCGTTCCCAAGCTGTGCCGTGATGCAAGTCGATAAAATGCTTTCCGCGGCGCATCTGTAGGAGTTGGTGAGAGTTGTGGGGGACATGTCGAACTTCCTAAGCCTTCTAAGGAAGGCTTTCTTGGGCTTTCTTGGCCATTGCTACGCTATGGTCTTCACCCCATCAAGTCTGCTCCGTCATTGGGTCATGACTGATCTATTTTGCCCTCTCAGCCTCTTCAACCCCCCTCCATCGACTCTTTTAAGTCAAGACTTAAAACATATCTATACACCCAAGCCTTTCCTGACGTCCTCTGAGTGAGGGCTACATGTATATATGTATGTAGTTTGTTTTGTTTGTGCTATTCTTATAACAAATGTAAAGCACTTTGGCCAACGAGAGTTGTTTTTTAAATGTGCTATATAAATATATGTGACTTGACTTGACTTTCTTTCTCATCGTAACCTTTGACACCCTTGCTAATCTGGAAACTATCAACCTCTGCTTTCAAAATATCCCTCCAATGCTTGGCGGGTTCTCTGGATACTTTCAAGAGAGAGTTAGATAGGGCTCTTAAAGATAGCGGAGTCAGGGAATACGGGGAGAAGGCAGGAACGGGGTACTGATTGGGGATGATCAGCCATGATCACATTGAATGGCGGTGCTGGCTCGAAGGGCCGAATGGCCTACTCCTGCACCTATTGTCTATTGTCTATCATGGCTGCTCTATCTCTATGAACTTATGAAGTCAATGGATATTTTTAAGGCAGAGATAGATAGATTCTTGATTAGTACTGGTGTCGGGGGTTATGGGGAGAAGGCAGGAGAATGGATTTAGGAGGGAGAGATAGATCCACCATGATTGAATGGTGGAGTAGACTTGATGGGCCGAATGGCCTAATTCTGCTCCGATCACTTATGCCATTGGTTTTTCAGGTTAGTTCTGTGATTGCGGAATGACCTTTGCATCGCTTCAGTGCTTCGGATAACCCACCTGTGTCGGAGGTTTTTAGACCTTTTTAAATTAATTTTGCGTCTGGGTTGGTTATGCATGAATTTCTGAGAATTCCGGAGTCAATGCAGGGTGTTTCTCTTCAACAGTTTATTACCATTTTGTTTATACAGCATGAACAACAGACCCTTCATCCCATGGGGTCCACACTGAGCATTGATCACCCATTCACGTCAGATGGATGTTGTCCCCCTTTCGTATCCCTGCTCCCTACATACTAGGGGGCAATTTTCAGAGGACCAATTAACCAACAAACCTGCATGTCGTTTGGACGTGGGAGGGATCCGGAGCGCCCGGAGAAAACTCACGGGGTGAACGTACAAACTCTGTACAGACGAGAACTGTGGTCGGGATTGAACCTGGGTCTCTGGCGCTGTGAGGCAGCAACTCTACCGCTGCACAACTGTGCTGCCCAACTTGGATTAGATTAGTGTAAATAGGCCACGGATGGTCTGCGTGGACTCGTTGGGCCAAAGGGCTTGTTCCCGCCCTGTACCTCCCCATCTAAAATCTACTGTTTTATTTTTATTACTGGTGCCAAATTTTGTTAGTTGCCCGTGAAATGCCTGCGATGTTTTATATGTGTGGAAGTTGGAGCTTCTCCTTCTGTCTATAATATTTCATAACATTATTTGCTCCACAAGTAATTGTTGCTCCTGGCTATGTAAGTAATGGTCGCCACGCTAGCTTGCCTAAAGAGGAAGAATTTAGACTTGTGCATTATTTAAACCATGTCTAATCTGTGATCTGTCCTTCTTTCTAACTAAAGGATTGAGAATAAGCAATTAGTTAAAACTAAATCCGTGTTAAAGGAAGGGGAGTGGAATTTGAAAGTAGTTTTGAAAATCTTTCACTGATTCGTGGGTCTTGATTGTGCTAATGTCCAGTAAGATTTGAGACTTTAATTTAGACTAGATCAGAAACCGACCCTTTGGCTCCACGAGTCTGCGCTGACCAGCGATCACCACATACACCAGCACTACCCTACACACTAGAGACAATTCACAATTTTACCTAAACCAATTAATCTACAAACCTGAAGGTAGACACAAATAAGCTGGAGTACTTCAGCAGGACAGGCAGCATCTCTGGAGAGAAGGAATGGGTGACGTTTCGTGTCGAGACCCTTCTTCAGACTGAGTTATTCCAGCTTTTTGTGTCTTTCTTCGACTTAAACCAGCATCTGCAGTTCCTTCCTACACATCTATATAACGAAAAGTCTCATCTTGACCACTTCCTGTCTGCGCTGTATATTGATTCTAGAAAAAATGCAACCATATATCGCTATGATCTTTGGCCATCTTACTCACAGTCTTCCTCCACTGAGGCAGCTCCGAGGATCTTTCAGATCGATGAAAAATAAAAAAAGTTATGGATGTTTAAAAAATCTTGATCGGCTGATTGGTCCTCTCGCCCGTCAATCACCATGATGAAGGTAACTCCCCTTCCGGAGGGGACCAGGAGTATAAAGCCCAAATGGTATGAAATTGCATTTGAATTTGGTGGCCTGCACTCTGCTTGAAATGGTATGAAATTGCATTTGAATTTGGTGGCCTGCGCTCTGCTTGAAATGGAATTTCAAGGAAAAGCCATGAGTGAACAGCCAGCCCACCAGCCACGAGTCAGTCAACTGCCAGCCCACCAGCCCTCAGTGAGTGAGCTGCCAGCCCACCAAGCCTGAGTGACTGAGCTGCCAGCCCAAGAATCCATTTGGCCCACAATGTCCATATTAGCCCTCTGGAAACCAGTCCCTTCGGCCCACAACACCCATACTAGCGCTCCAGAAAGCCTCCCCACTGACCACCAATATTGGAATTGGTGGAGAGGTGGAATATTGCATTGGAGGACCAGCCCCGTGTGAACATGGGACCCAACGGGTCCCACTTAGTCTAGTTTAATTTACAAACCTGCACTTCTTTGGAGTGTGTGAGTGGGCAAGATGGGCCGAAGGGCCTGTTTCCACACTGTAAGACTCTGCCTGCACGTGATCCATTCTGAAGAAGGATCCCGTCGCCTATCCACATCCTTGAGAGATGCTGCCTGACTCGTTGAGTTCCTCCAGCACTTTAGTCTTTAGCTCAAGATTCCAGCATCTGCAGTTCCCTGTGTCTCCATGATCCATATAACCATATATAACCATATAACCATAACAGCACGGAAACAGGCCATCTCGGCCCTTCAAGTCCATGCCGAACATTTAAATTTATTTTTTTTATTTTATTTTTTTAATTAAAAATAAATACTTCCCCCTAGTCCCATCTACCTGCACTCAGACCATAACCCTCCATTCCTTTCCCGTCCATATACCCATCCAATCTATTTTTAAAGGATAACATCGAACCTGCCTCCACCACTTCCACTGGAAGCTCATTCCACACAGCTACCACTCTCTGAGTAAAGAAGTTCCCCCTAATGTTCCCCCTAAACTTCTGTCCCTTAATTCTCAAGTCATGTCCCCTTGTTTGAATCTTCCCTACTCTCAATGGGAAAAGCTTATCCACGTCCACTCTGTCTAACCCGCTCATAATTTTAAAGACCTCTATCAAGTCCCCTCTTAACCTTCTGCGCTTCAAAGAATAAAGACCTAACTTGTTCAACCTTTCTCTGTAACTTAGTTGCTGAAACCCAGGCAACATTCTAGTAAATCTCCTCTGTACTCTCTCTATTTTGTTGACATCCTTCCTATAATTAGGCGACCAAAATTGTACTCCATACTCCAGAATTGGCCTCACCAATGCCTTGTACAATTTTAACATTACATCCCAACTTCTATATTCAATGCTCTGATTTATAAAGGCCAGCACACCAAAAGCTTTCTTTACCACCCTATCTACACGAGATTCCACCTTCAGGGAACTATGCACAGTTATTCCTAGATCCCTCTGTTCAACTGCATTCCTCAATTCGCTACCATTTACCGTGTACGTCCTATTTTGATTTGTCCTGCCAAGATGTAGCACCTCACATTTGTCAGCATTAAACTCCATCTGCCATCTTTCAGCCCACTCTTCCAAATGGCCTAAATCTCTCTGTAGACTTTGAAAATCTACTTCATTATCCACAACACCACCTATCTTAGTATCATCTGCATACTTACTAATCCTATTTTCCACACATTCATCCAGATCATTGATGTACATGACAAACAACAGTGGACCCAACACAGACACCTGAGGCACCCCACTAGTCACCGGCCTCCAACCTGACAAACAGCCATCCACCATTACTCTCTGGCATCTCCCATTCAGCCACTGTTGAATCCATCTTGCTACTACACCATTAATACCCAACAATTGAATCTTCTTAACCAACCTTCCATGAGGAACCTTGTCAAAGGCCTTACTGAAGTCCATATATACAACATCCACTGCTTTACCCTCATCAATTTCCCTAGTAACCTCTTCGAAAAATTCAAGAAGATTAGTCAAGCATGACCTTCCAGGCACAAATCCATGTTGCACAAATTCCGTATCCCTCTATTCCTTGCCCAACTCTGTAACTCGTGCCTACCTAAAAAGATCTTAAAGAGCAGCAACGTATCTGCTTCCGCCACCACCCCTGGCAGGCAGCACGTTCCAGACACCCACCACCTTCAGCGTGAATAATAAAACCTGCCCAGCACATCTCAGTTTAGTTTATTGTCACCTTTGGGCTTGTAAACTCTGGAGTTTAGAAGGATGAGAAGGGATCTTATTCAAACATAAGATGGTTTGGACATGCTAGGGGCAGGAAACATGTTCCCGATGTTGGGGGAGTCCAGAACCAGGGGCCACAGTTTAAGAATAAGGGGTAAGCCATTTAGAACGGAGACGAGGAAACACTTTTTCACACAGAAAGTGGTGAGTCTGTGGAGGGCGGTGAGACAGAGGGCGGTGAAGGTCGGTTCTCTGGATATTTTCAAGAGAGATAGATAGGGCTCTTTAAGATAGTGGTCAGGGGATATGGGGAGAAGGCAGGAACGGGGTACTGATTGAGGATGATCAGCCATGATCACATTGAATGGTGGTGCTAGCTCGAAGGGCCGAATGGCCTACTCCTTTGTCTATTGCCTATTGTCTACCGAGTTACAGTGAAAAGCTTTTGTTGCGTGCTATCCAGTCAGCAGAAAGACAATACATGATTACAATCGAGCCATTTACAGTGTACAGATACACGATAAGGGAATAACGTTTAGTGCAAGGTAAAGCCAGCAAAGTCTGATCAAGGAAAGTCCGAGGATCACCAAAGAGGTAGATAATAGTTCAGGACGGCTCTCTGGTTGTGGTGGGATGGTTCAGTTGCCCGTTAACAGCTGGGAAGAAACTGTCCCTGAATCTGGAGTCATACAGTGTGGAAACAGGCCCTTCGGCCCAACTCGCCCACACTGGCAAAAAATGTCCCAGCTACCCTAGTTCCACTTGCCTGTGCTTGTCCTTATCCCTCCAAACCTGTCCTATCCATGTACCTGTCCAACTGTGTCTTAAACAGCGGATCGTCGCAGCCTCAACTACCTCCTCTGCAACTTGTTCCTTACAGCCACCCACTGTGTGAAAAAGTTACCCCTTGGATTCCTATTAAATATTTTTTGAATGCTATTTATTGTCATTCAAACCTAGGCTTGAACGAAATATCATTACTACAGTTTTTTACATTACAAAAAAAAAAACAAGACCCACACTTAACACAGTTTACATAAACATCCATCACAGTGAGTCTCAAACACCTCCTCACTGTGATGGAAGGCAAAGTCTTATCTCTTCCCTTTATTCTTCACCCGCGGTCCAGCAGTCCAACTGCACCGTCTAGGCGAACTGGGGCTCCAGTGTTAAAGCCCCCGGCGGACGATGGTAAGTCCTGTGGCCATTTAGCCACGCCGGGCGATGCCAGGCCCCGGCTCCGTGTCCTTCAAACCCCGCGGTTCAAGCAGTCCAACCCGCGGTCCAACTGCAGCGTCTAGGCGAACTCGGGCTCCGATGTTAGAGCCCCCGGCGGGCGATGGTAAGTCCCGTGGCCGCTAACCCGCGCCGGGCGATGTTAGGCCTCGCGGGAGAAGTTGCCGTTGCGGGAGCTCCGAAAAGCCGTCTCCCACCAGGGACCTGGAGCTCCCGATGTTCCTGTCCACCAGGCCTGCAGCCGGAGCTTCCGAAACTCCAAAGTCGGGTCGCAGCCGAGCGCCACCACAGCTCTCCCTGCTCCGAAGCCGGCCAGCTCCGCGATGTCAGGTCCGTAGGCTCCGCGACTGGAGACCCTAGGTTAGTTCCCAGCCGGAGGCCGCCGCCGGCTCCACGATGTTAGGCCCAACGACATCGGAGACCCCCTTCACCTTGAACCTACAGTGGCTTGCAAAAGTATTCATACCCCTTGAACTTTTCCACATTTTGTCACGTTACAACCGCAAACGTAAATGTATTTTATTGGGATTTTATGTGATAGACCAACACAAAGTGGCGCATAATTGTGAAGTGGAAGGAAAATGATACATGGTTTTCAATTTTTTTTACAAATAACAAACTGAAAAGTGTCGCGTGCAAAAGTATTCAGCCCCCTTTACTCTGATACCCCTAAATAAAATCCAGTGCAACCAATTGCCTTCAGAAGTCACCTAATTAGTAAATAGAGTCCACTTGTGTGTAATCTAATCTCAGTATAAATACAGCTGTTCTGTGAAGGCCTCAGAGGTTTGTTAGAGAACATTAGTGAACAAACAGCATCATTAAGCACAAGGAACACACCAGACATGTCAGGGATAAAGTTGTGGAGAAGTTTAAAGCAGGGTTAGGTTATAAACAAATATCCCAAGCTTTGAACATCTCACGGAGCACTGTTCAATCCATCATCCGAAAATGGAAAGAAGTATGGCACAACTGCAAACCTACCAAGACATGGCCGTCCACCTAAACTGACAGGCCGGGCAAAGAGAGCATTGATCAGAGAAGCAGCCAAGAGGCCCATGGTAACTCTGGAGGAGCTGCAGAGATCCACAGCTCAGGTGGGAGAATCTGTCCACAGGACAACTATTAGTCGTGCACTCCACAAATCGGGCCTTTATGGAAGAGTGGCAAGAAGAAAGCCATTGTTGAAAAAAAGCCATAAGAAGTCCCGTTTTCAGTTTGCCACAAGCCATGTGGGGGACACAGCAAACATGTGGAGGAAGGTGCTCTGATCAGATGAGACCAAAATTGAAGTTTTTGGCCTAAATGCAAAACGCTATGTGTGGCGGAAACCTAACACTGCACATCACCCTGAACACACCATCCCCACTGTGAAACATGGTGGTGGCAGCATCATGCTGTGGGGATGCTTTTCTTCAGGAGGGACAGGGAAGCTGGTCAGAGTTGATGGGAAGATGGATGGAGCCAAATACAGGGCAATCTTGGAAGAAAACCTGTTAGAGTCTGCAAAAGACTTGAGACTGGGGCGGAGGTTCACCTTCCAGCAGGACAACGACCCTAAACATACAGCCAGAGCTACAATGGTTTAGATCAAAGCATATTCATGTGTTAGAATGGCCCAGTCAAAGTCCAGACCTAAATCCAATTGAGAATCTCTGGCAAGACTTGAAAATTGCTGTTCACAGACACTCTCCATCCAATCTGACTGAGCTTGAGCTATTTTGCAAAGAAGAATGGGCAAAAATTTCAGTCTGTAGATGTGCAAAGCTGGTAGAGACATACCCCAAAAGACTTGCAGCTGTAATTGCAGCGAAAGGTGGTTCTACAAAGTATTGACTCAGGGGGGCTGAATACTTTTGCACGCGACACTTTTCAGTTTTTTATTTGTAAAAAAATTTGAAAACCATGTATCATTTTCCTTCCACTTCACAATTATGCACCACTTTGTGTTGGTCTATCACATAAAATCCCAATAAAATACATTTACGTTTGTGGTTGTAACGTGACAAAATGTGGAAAAGTTCAAGGGGTATGAAAACTTTTGCAAGCCACTGTATGTCCTCTGGTCCTCGATTTCCCCTACTCTGGTTAAAAGACTGTGCGTCTACCCGATCTATTCCTCTCATAATCTTATACACCTCCATAAGATCTCCCCTCATCCTCCTGTGCTCCATGGAATAGAGTCCCAGCCTACTCAACCTTTCCCTATAGCTCACACCCTCTAGTCCTGGCAACATCCTCGTAAATCTTTTCTGAACCCTTTCAAACTTGACAATATCTTTCCTATAACACGGTGCCCAGAACTGAGCAGGTGTGCTGAACTCCTTTAAGCTTTCCTCCTCCCGCTTTCAAACTTTGACCTTGGGCCTGCCCCACTTAGGCAATTTATTTAAAAAAAAAAAAATTTACGCCACTACAGGCGTCTAGTTTGTCACCACATGTGGTCGCCGGGAGTCGTCTCCTCAGTCGCGCAAAAAGTCGTAGCGTCTTTCTGGTCGACGCTAAATTTTCAACATGTTGAAAATTTTTCAACGACAGTGGGTTTGACGCCAATGAGCGTAGCTTGACTTCTCCTGACGTAGGTGCTGTCGTGCGTTGTCGCCAGGAGAACGTAGGTTTGTCGCCGTTTTTTCGGCAACCTGCTACGACTATGATGGTCGCCGGCAGTGGCCTAAAAAATCGCCAAGTGGGACAGGCCCATTGGTCTTTGACATTTCCACCAGGGGAAAAGATTCTGACTGTCTACCCTGTCTGTGCCCCCTCATAAGTTCATTCACTTTCATCAGGTCGCCCCGACCTCTATCATTATTTTGCGGTTTTGATTTTAGTTTGATAGATATCTCTAGGCAAGTCATCATTTCTCCGTCTCTACCGACTGCTTGTGCTGCTACTTAAGTCTTTGTTTCCGTCCAGTGCTGAAGAATTAAATGTATGTTGATGGATTGAGGTATGAATGTTAATTTTGGTGCTGGATTAAATTGTAGTTCAGTTTAGTTTATTGTCACGTGTACCGAGGTACAGTGAAAAGCTTTTTTTGCGCGCTGTACAGTCAGCAGTAAGACGACACGATACGACAAAACTTTATTCATCTCTGGAGGGAAACTGGTTTGTCAACAGTCACAACACACGAGGTACTCAAACTTGAAATTAAAAGAGCAAACAAAAAGACAAGCGAGTGTTGGCTGGCTGCTGTGTGCATGGCGCCTTCATCAGAACAAACAACAAAGAAACACACAGACTTATCCCCTGGGCAGAGGATTCTAAAACTAGAGTGCCCCCTCCCCCTCCCCCTTGCCGGGTCCCCATTGTCTTCGCCACCCCCCCCCCCTCGCGTTCCACCACCGCCGAGGCTCCATCACCGCTGAGGCTCCCGTCACCGCCGTCGAGGCTCCTGTCACTACCGCCGAGGCTCCATCACCATCGAGGCTCCATCACCGCTGAGGCTCCCGTCGCTGCCGTCGAGGCTCCTGTCACCACTGAGGCTCCTGTCACCACTGAGGCTCCATCACTGCCGAGGCTCCCGTCGCCGCCGCCGAGGCTCCTGTCACTACCACGAGGCTCTACGGTCACCGCCGAGGCTCCTGTCACCGCCGAGGCTCCATCACCGCCGAGGCTCCATCACCGTCGAGGCTCCATCACCGTCGGAGGCCTGTGGGGCGAGTCAGGCCTACAGGGGGCGCGTTCCGGTCATTGGTCATCGCTCCAGTCGGCGGCACCGCGGTTGTTCGGCGGGTTGGATCGGGCCCGCACTCGCGGCACTGCGCGGCTCCCCGGGACACATGATTACAATTGAGCCATTTACATTGCAGCTAATAACTCTGTGTGTCCATTGTTCACGAAACTGGAATAGTCTATAATATAATCTTTTACAATTTATATGAAGGCATTAACTTGATATAACGGCCTATTTTACAGTATACAGAATCCCATTGTTACCAAATAGCTGTTATTGGATGTAATAGACTTAGCTTAAACCGAGTTATATTTTTCACCTTGCTCAATAAAGATGTATCTATTAATTTGAAGTCCTCTGTGTACTACTGAATCTTAGGATGAAAGAAATACAATTTCCTGGGGGAAATGCCATAATTCAATTGTTGCATGTCTTTGTAATTTGAGCTAATCAATGCCAAAGCATTTAAGAAGGTAAATTAACTAATATTGTTGAAAAGCAAACCGTTCATCATCGCAGGGTTTAAGTTGAGATCTGTTATTTTCACCAATTTACCTTGCTTAATGAAGTTGTGAATATTGCGCGGATATCTTTTGCCGCATTGTGTAGTTCGGTATTTGAATGTGTTAGGGTGGAACGGCGGTGCAGCGGGTAGAGCTGCTGCCTCTCAGCGCCAGAGACCCGGGTTCGATCCTGACAACGGGTGCTGCCTGTACGGAGTTTGTACGTTCTCCCTGTGACCACGTGGGTTTTCTCCGGGTGCTCCGGTTTCTTCCCACACTCCAATGACATACAGGTTTGCAGGTTAATAGGCTTCAGTAAAATTGTAAATTGCCCCCAAGTGTCATTCTTTCCCCCGCACAATTAAAGCGTGGAACAGTCTTCACCCTACCATAGTTACTCCACCAGACGCAGCTAAATTTAAGGTAGCGCTTCTTCTCCAAGAATCCTTTTTTGCTTAAGTCCACCTCCAGTTTAAATTCCATTTGGAGTATTTTGGAGGACCATGAACCAAGAACTAGTGCGTGTAGGATGGTGCTAGCGTGCGGGATGATTGCTGGTCAACGTGGACTTGAAGCTGGTACGACTTGGGTGGGGGAGGGATGGAGAGAGAGGGAATGCCGGGGCCACCTGAAGTGAGTGTAATCAATATTCATACCACTGGGCTGTAAGCTGCCCAAGCGAAATATGAGATGCTGTTCCTCCAGTTTGTGTTTACAGTCTGTATGGGTTTGTTGTCACTTTGCAGTCCGAGGGTAATGTTCAGTCATGCTGAATTAGGCCATTCAGCCCCTTCGAGTCTGCTTTGTCGTACTGTACTGTGAAAGAAGCAGCAGTCTGATTTCTGTGTCGGAAGGAACTGCAGATGCTGGTTTAAACCGGAGATAGGCACAAAAAGCTGGATTAACTTATCAACTCTGGAGAGATGCTGCCTGTCCCTGTGCGGTTCCGTATAAACTTCAAGATCCTCCTCTATGACTACAAAGCCCTCAATGGGCTTGCCCCCACCTACATTAAAAGTCTTCTCACCCACCACTCCACCTCCAGGCCCCTCAGATCGGCCGACTTGGGGTTGCTGAATATCCCACGGTCTAGGCATAAGCTCAGGGGCGACCGCGCCTTTGCGGTTGCAGCCCCTAGACTGTGGAACAGCATCACCCTTCCCATCAGAACTGCCCCCTCCATCGACTCCTTTAAGTCAAGACTAAAAACTTATCTATACTCCCAAGCCTTTCTTGACGTCCTCTGAGTGAGGGCTACATGTATATATGTATGTAGTTTGTTTGTTTATACTATTCTTATAACAAATTTAAAGCACTTTGGCCAACGAGTTGTTTTTTAAATGTGCCATATAAATAAATGTGACTTGACTTGACTTGACTGTCCCGCTGAGTTACTGTCTGAAGAAGGGTCTCGACCCGAAATGCCACCCATTCCTTCTCTCCATAGACGCTACCTGTCCAGTCTGATTTCTTTTTGTAATAATATTTTTTATTGGAGGTAAATACATATCATATTAAAATCGTTACCAGTCTTTCATTTCTTAATTAATAATATTGTCAAACATTATTCACAATGTCTCCAATGATTTTTTTAATTTTTTTTTAAGTAAGTAGAAATAAAAAGATAGATGAGAGAAAGAGAGAAAAGAGAGAAAAGAAAAGAAAAAAAAGAAAAAACGAAAGAGATAATAAAGAAGAATGGAATAACTTACTTAAAAAAAAAACTTCATTCGAGATATATTGGTACATTTCAGAGTATAACATTTCATCTATTCCTTGGCTCGAGTGCTAGTCAGGTTCCCGTGCTGAACCATTCTGACCCTTTAAATAGTCAATAAAGGGAGACCATGTTCCAACAAATAATTCTTGTTTGTCCAACAGGACAAGTCTAATTCTTTCCAAGTGTAAGGTCTCCGTCATTTCTATAATCCACATTTTGATTGTGGGGGCCGTAGGGCCTTTCCAAAATTTTAGAATTAATTTTTTCCCAGTTATTATACTATAATCAATAAAGTTTCTTTGAGTTGTTGTAAATGTTTGATTTGGTTCTAATATTCCTAGTATTATTAATTTTGGATCCGGGTCCAATTGAATGCTGGTAACTATAGATATTATTCTAAAAATATTTGCCCAGAATTTTTTAATTTTTATACAATTCGGAAACGTATGAGTTAAGTTAGCATCTAAATGTTGACATTTATCACATATAGGGGAAATATGTGGGAAGATTTTATTTAATTTTGTTTTAGAATAATGTAACCTATGTAGTACTTTGAATTGTATTAGAGAGTGTCTGGCATTTAATGAACATTGATGTATGTGTTGTAAACTTTCTTCCCAAGTATCTTTCGTTATTATTTGATTTAGTTCTTTTTCCCATGTTTGTCTGTGTAAATCCGTCGATGGAATCTCGCTATCTAATAAGATATTATATATGTAAGATATTAATTTTTCTGTATTAGGGTGTTTATTCCAACAGTCGTCAAGAATTTCTGAATTTCTAATTCTAAAGTTTTGAGTACTTGCTTTTACATAATCTCTAAGTTGAAGATATCTGAAAAAATCATTTACTTGAAGTCCATAAGTCTGTTGCAGCTCCTGAAATGAAAGAAAAGTGCCTTCTTTGTAAAGTTGTCCCATCATTTTAATTCCATAATTTTTCCATTGTGTGAAACCTTTATCCAACCATGAGGGTTTAAATAAAGGGTTATTCACAATTGGAAGAAAAAGTGATAAATTATCAAATTTTAATGTCTTTTTTAATTGTTTCCAAATTCGCACAGCACTATATAATTATAGGATTTTCCCTATAAATTTTTTTGTTTAATTTAGAAGTAGCAAATAGTATCGAGCCGATTTCAAAAGGTAAACAATCTTCCTTTTCCATTTTTAACCAATCTGGTTGTTGATCTATTTCTTCCAACCAAAAATTCATATTTTTAATGTTAGCTGCCCAAAAATAAAACAAAAAGTTTGGTAGAACTAAACCTCCATTTATTTTTGATTTGCACAGATGTTTTTTGCTTATCCTATGATTCTTATAATCCCAGATAAAGTCACTGATAATGGAATCCAACTTTTTGAAAACGTTTTTTGACAAGTATGTCGGAATTGTTTGAAAAAGGGTATAATATTTGCCGTAAGAAAATCATTTTTATGGCATTAATTTGACCAACCATTGAGATAGGAAGTGTTTTCCAGTACTGAATATTCTTATGTAGTTTATTCAGTAATGGGGGGAAATTTGATTTAAATAATGATGTGTATGTCTTAGTGACATAAATTCCAAGGTATTTGAATTTTTCATTTACTATTTTAAACGGGAATTGTTGTAGTATATGTTTATTATGTTCCCTTATTGGCATAATTTCACTTTTATTCCAATTTATTCTGTATCCAGAGAGTGAACCAAATTGGGTTATTAGCTTTAATAAATTTGGAATACTAATTTCTGGTTTTGTAATGTAAATTAATACATCATCTGCGTATAGAGAAATTTTATTCACTGTGTCCTTTGTATTATACCCATATATTTCCGGGTGGGTCCTAACTCTTTCTGCGAGTGGCTCAATAGCAAGCGCAAATAATAGTGGAGACAACGGACATCCTTGTCTGCAACCTCTAGATAGGTTAAATTTAGAGATACAGCATGGAAACTCCGTACAGACAGCACCCGTAGTCGGGATTGAACCCGGGTCTCTGGCATGAAGCTTGTCCTGCACATCTCCATTGAACTTTCCCCCTCCCACTCTCTAGCTACGCCCTCTAGTGTTGGACGTTTCAACCCTGGGGGGGAAAAGGTTCTGACTGTCTACCCTATCTAGGCCTCTTATAAATGTTACATCCCGAGTCAATGCTGAGGTCTTGTTGAACAAATAAATAATGCTTGGCACCCGACCAGGGGCTGCTGGAAAATGGGGACATGGATGACAAGTCTTGGTGGCCAGTCGGGTCTCGTACCATCAGGCCAACGTGTGAATTAGCCTAGTCCCTGTTCGTAACAAACCGATCACAAATCTTGCATTTAATCCATTTGCACAAGAGATCCATGGAGTAGGTAAAAGAAAATCTTTACCAAGAGAACAGATTATGCTGATCAGCGTCAATTATTTGCTTCGAGTGTGTGTGACATTATTTACGATACATTTTGCGAGAGAGTGGAGAATCGTATAGATAACTGCAGGACCAGTCTCGTTTTATCTGCCGGTGATTTAGTTTGCATCAGTGATCGCATTACTCAAAACCTTTCAAATCTACTTTTTTATAAATCTGCAATCTCCACGGATGGAACCTGTAGGACCATCAAATTACAATGAAAACACACAAGTACGTGCTGTCACACCGGGATAAGCGCTCGACCAAGAAAACCAAGCCCAAAGCCGCAGTTGTAAGTGAACTAGTGTAGCTGGGACATGTTGGCCGGTGTGGGCAAGTTGGGCCGAAGGGCCTGTTCCCCCTATCTGATTACACAAACTTACGCCAAGGCCAATAACGAACACGTGTGCATCCACTCTGGGTGCTCCGGTTTCCTCCCACATCCCAAACACTCGCAGGTTTGCATAGGAAGGAACTGCAGATATCGAAGATCGACGCAAAGCTGGAGTAACTCAGCGGGGCGGGCAGCAACTCTGGAGAGAAGGAATGGGTGACGTTTTGGGTCGAAGAAGGGTCTCAGCCAAAACGTCACCCATCCCTTCTCTCCAGAGATGCTGCCTGTCCCGCTGAGTTACTCCAGCATTTTATGTCTTTCCTCCACTTACAGGTTTGTAGGTTAATTGGCCCTCGGTAAATTGTCCCCTAGATTGTCCGGAGTGGATGAAAATGTGGGATAAAATGCATTGTGGCCTTGGCAGAGTGATTTCACCCCCCCACCCCCCCCCCCCTGCGCGTAATAGCTGAGCCTTGAGACAAACACTTGAAGAATGACTCTATACAATATGCTGTTTACTTTGCAAGGTTATCTTTTGAGATTTGAACTGAACAGTGAATGAGAAAATCGCAGTCTGCAGAAAAGCCTCTCCTCTCAACCCCACAGCCCGGCCTAGTGCTATTAAAGTCTTCTTCCTCTGTTCCTCCCTGCCTGAGCCTCCATCAGTACATTGATACTCCATCAGTACTCGTTTGCGAAAATTTCCTGGCTTTTAAATCGCTTTTAATCAGAATTTTAGGATTAACTTTTTTCCAGTTATTAACCCGTAATCTATTAATTTCTTTTGAAACACATTTAGTTCATGGCTATCTTCCGTTGTTCCGAAGATAATCCATTCTGCCTTTGGTGTCAGTTTTATTTTAAAATAATTTTGTAAAGATTTTCCAAATCTGAGGAAGGACATTATAGCCATAGAGGGAGTGCAGAGAAGGTTCACCAGACTGATTCCTGGGATGTCAGGACTTTCATATGAAGAAAGACTGGATAGACTTGGCTTGTACTCGCCAGAATTTAGAAGATTGAGGGGGGATCTTACAGAAACTTACAAAATTCTTAAGGGGTTGGACAGGCTAGATGCAGGAAGATTGTTCCCGATGTTGGGGAAGTCCAGGACAAGGGGTCACAGTTTAAGGATAAAGGGGAAATCTTTTAGGACCGAGATGAGAAAAACATTTTTCACACAGAGAGTGGTGAATCTCTGGAACTCTCTGCCACAGACGGTAGTTGAGGCCAGTTCATTGGCTATATTTAAGAGGGAGTTAGATGTGGCCCTTGTGGCTAAGGGGATCAGGGGGTATGGAGAGAAGGCAGGTACGGGATACTGAGTTGGATGATCAGCCATGATCATATTGAATGGCCTACTCCTGCACCTATTTTCTATGTTTCTATGTTTCTATACCGCACTTAATGGCTCCAATTCTGTGCCAGTGTTTAGAGGTTTTACTTGTATCTAATATGTCAAATGGGTCTTACATTTTAAGATTTAAATTTTAGGATTTAATAACTTAAATTAGCTCTGTGATATTAGTCTGGATTTGAGAGACAGCTTGGCAGAGGCTCTTCACCCATCGAGTCCATGCCGACCATCGATCACACACTAGTTCTACATTATCCCACTTTCTCATCCACATCCTACACACTAGGGGGCAATTTAACAGCGGGCCAATTAACCTACAAAACCCGCACGTCTTTGGACTGTGAGAAGCAACCGGAGCTCCCGGAGGAAACCCGTGCGGTCACAGGGAGAAACTGCAAACTCCACACGGACAGCACCCGAGATCAGGATCGAACCTGGGTCTCTGGTGCTGCGATGTATATACTCCATCCACTGTGTCACTCCGTCTCGCGCCTTGTGCATGTTGATAAGTTCATAAATGATAGGAGCAGAATTAGGCCATTCGGCCCGTCAAGTAGACTCCCCCCAATCAATCATGGCTGATCTATCTCTCCCTCCTAACCCCATTCTCCTGCCTTCTCCCCATAACCCCTGACACCCGAACTAATGACGAATCTCTCAATCATTACCTTAAAAATATCCATCGACTTGGCCTCCACATCCTTCTGTGGCAACGAATTCCACAGATTCACCAACCCTCTGACTAAAGAAATTCCTCCTCATCTCTTTTCTAAAGGTACGTCCTTTCATTCTGAGGGCTGAGGCCGTGACCTCCTGGACTCTCCCACTAGTGGAAACATCCTCTCCACATCCACTCTATCCATATGCTCAGTATGTCCATGCACGGAGGCAGCACATGTTCTTCCGATGCCATCTGAGGTCTTGGTGTGGACGTGTTTAATTTTGTTTCTCAAGTGGGCGGTGCAGCGGTAGAGTTGCTGCCTTACAGCACTGGAGACCCTGGTTCGATCCTGACCACGGGTGCTGTCCGTACAGAGTTTGTACGTTCTCCCTGTGATTGCGTGGGTTTTCTCCCTCACTCCAGGTTTGTAGGTTAATTGGCTTTGGTAAATTGTCCCTAGCGTGTAGGATAGTGTTGGCGTACGCTGATCGTCACGGACTCGGTAGGCAGAAGGGCCTGTTTGAACACACTATCTCTAAAGTCTAAACCAATGTCCGAAGCAAGTCCGAATATGCTTTTTGAGGTGCTCTGTAATTATTTTTTATGCAAACGTGAAAACATACAAACCGCAAAGACAGCACCCAAGGTCGGGATTGAACCTGGGACCCCGGTCACTGTGAGGCAGCGGTTCTACCCGCTGCGCCACTGAGCTCCCCTACATTTACGGAGGTGATTTCTGTTCATCTGTGTCTGCACGTCAGATAGCCTGTTGGGCAGATGTGATTTGTCGAGCTGGGGATTGTCAGTGTAGTGGCAACATGATTAGAAATACTAGGCTGCAAGATGCGCTTTCTGTAATGTTTTGATGCTCAGATGACTTGTATGTTAATTTGATGCTGGAAGATTGAATTTAATTGGCATGTTGTAGCTGCTTAACTGACATATCTGATGTTTCAACTGTACGATGACAAACGGAGGCACTCCACTGATCTTTGGCAGCCGTTCAGCTTGCAGTTTCTGCACCGTTGGCCAATATGGGTGAGAGATCATTTGGATGCAAGTCCTGCTTTCAGTTTCTGTGCAATCACTGATATCTTGGTGCTGTATGTTAAGCGATGGAACGGAAACCATCCCACTCCACCCCGGTCAATCCGTCTTCTCCCTGGTCCCGTCTGGAAGAAGGTAAAGAAGCCTGAAAGCGCGCATCACCAGACTCGGGAACAGCTCTGTTATCAGGCTTCTGAACGGTCCTTCCATAAGCTAGGGAACTGTCCGATTCACCTCCACCCCATTGCGGACATTGGACTTTGTCTGTGGAACTGATGCGCTACAATGCTGAGAACTATATTCTGCACTCTGTATCTCCCCCTTTGCTCTTGTACTTGAGTTGGGCTAGATTGTATTGATATACAAGGTCCACCACCGATTCTCTGGCAACTGATGGTCATTTTAATTCGGACAGAATTACGAGAGGGCGCTTGAAACTCCCCCTGGAAGTCCCCCTGAAAACGTGGCCCCCAGGCCAGGTTAGACGGTCGATCTCGATCTCATCGGGATGTCCACGGCCGATCGGCGGGTGGAATCTTCCCCCCCATGCCCCTGGTGCTCTGGAACTCCGGTTCTGGAACCAGCAGATCTGTTCCGACGGCCGACTTTGCCGGCCGGTATCTCGGCGCCCCCCCCGGCGGCCCAGGCGGAATGTTCCGGTACCGCCGGAGTCCTCTCGGAGGCCGTGACCTCTGTTGGTCCGGCTAGACGGAGAATCCGGCAAGGCTCTGGAACCAAGGGTGCCGGAAAATCAGTGGTGGACCCGTCCAGTATTATCTGATCTGATTGCAAAGCATGCACAGCAAAGATTTTCACTGTACCTCGGTACACTTGACTATAATAAACCTAAACCTAAAATAAATGCTGTAGTGTAGCAGAGAGAGCCAACAACTTGAGGATCAAGCATGGATCAAGGATACATCTGAAGAAGGGTCTTGACCAGAAACGTCACCCATTCCTTCTCCCCAGTGGTGCTGCCTGTCCCACTGAGTTACTCCAGCATTCTGTATCTACCTTGGATCAAGGACCAATTGGATTGAGCAGAACCAACATTGGTTCCATCCATCGCCCAGGTGAAATCGTGAAGTGAGGCAAAAGGAACTGCAGATGCTGAAAACTTGAGTCAAAACACAAAGTGCTGGAGGAACTGAATGGCGTTTGTACGTTCTCCCCGTGACCTGCGTGGGTTTTCTCCGAGATCTCCAGTTTCCTCCCACACTCCAAAGACGTACAGGTTTGAAGGTTAGTTTGGCTTGGTGTAAATGTAGAAATTGTCCCTAGTGGGTGTAGGGTAGTGTTGATCCACGATAGCGGGGATCGCTGGTCGGCACAGACCTGGTGGGCCGAAGGGCCTGTTTCCGCTCTGTATCTCAAACCACTCGAAACTCAGCGGGTCAGGCAGCATCTGTGGAGAGAATGGACAGTTAACATTAATGCAGCTCATAATACAGCTCTTCTCCAGTCTGTTAGTTTAAACTGTATCCAACTCACTGACCTGTCCAACCCTGCGGAAGGGTCTCGCCCCAAAACGTCACCTATCCTTTTTCTTCAGAGATGCTGCCTGACTTACTCCAGCATCTGCAGTTTGGTATCAAACAGCATCTGCGGTTCCTTCCTATTCCAGAGGACATTTTGAGTCTAGATCCTCCTTTGAGTTGTTCAGAGTTTCATCTTACAGACAGGAAATTCTATAATCAAGGGATATGGAGAGAAGGCAGGCACGGGTTATTGATTGGAGATGATCAGCCATGATCACAATGAATGGCGGTGCTGGCTCGAAGGGCTGAATGGCCTCCTCCTGCACCTATTGTCTATGTTTCTGTGAAAATAACTATTTATTGAAGGTAGATATAAATGCTGGAGAAACTCAGCGGGTGAGGCAGCATCTATGGAGCGAAGGAATAGGTGACCTTTTGGGTCAAGACCCTTTATTGATATCAACATATGAAAGAGGTTTTATGAAATCTACTGAACGTTATTGAAAGTAATCCAACATTAAGGCTGCTGCTCGTGTGCATTGGGGAGCAATCTGACCTCGTTTACAGACGGTGTTCCAGAAAGAACTGCAGATGCTGGAAAAATCGAAGGGTCTCGGCCGGAAATGTTGCCTATCCCTTCTCTCCGTAGATGCTGCCTCATCCACAGAGGTTCTCCAGCATTTCTGTCTATCTTTTACAGACGGTGCTGCTATGCCGAGATTATTGATGTGATGTTGACTGTCATCTCGGTAAGGAGTGTGTATAAACCGATGTCAGTGTCCTGGAGGGAACTTGAGATACCTGTCAACATTGACTATTCCTACTTCAGGTGCGATGTGATTTGAATAAGTGAAACTTTGCTTGTACACTCTGGAATTTAGAAGGATGAGAGGGGATCTTATTGAAACATATAAGATTATTAAGGGTTTGGACACGCTAGAGGCAGGAAACATGTTCCCGATGTTGGGGGAGTCCAGAGCCAGGGGCCACAGCTTAAGAATAAGGGGTAAGCCATTTAGAACGGAGACGAGGAAACACTTTTTCTCAGAGTTGCGAGTGTGGAATTCTCTGCCTCGGAGGGCGGTGGAGGCCGGTTCTCTGGGTAATTTCAAGAGAGAGCTAGATAGGGCTCGTAAAGATAGCGGGGTCAGGGGATATGGGGAGAAGGCAGGAACGGGGTACTGATTGGGGATGATCAGCCATGATCACATTGAATGGCGGTGCTGGCTCAAAGGGCCAAATGGCCTATTCCTGCATCTATTGTCTATTGTCTATTGTCTATTGTCTATTGTCTATTGTCTATTGTCTATTGTCTATTGTCTATTGTCTATTGTCTATTATCTATTGTCTATTGTCTATTGTCTATTGTCGTTTGTTGGTTTATTTCAAGGGCAGATAAATAATCTGCTTAGCCCCTTCGGGCAAAGGAACTTTGAGTTGATAACGTTTCACTTGACCTATGTCTTTAACTAGTTGACACTGTATTTGGACACTGCCCAGTCCTTCGCAGGTACTTGGCACCCTGTACGGTCTTTGAGGACTCAGATATTTTCTGGTCTCTGCCATGGTAACTCCTGTGACAAGGACCAGAGAGAAGGTCATTGCAGCAACGTTTACAAAGCATTTGCCTCCTTTGTGAATGCATCGGGGGGGAAATTTATGTCAAGGCCTGTGGATGGTAATTAAAAATGACACTTGTTGGAAGAAACAGAGGTAGACATGGACCACGTGCGAATTGGAGGTTCAGCATCTCAAATTTCACTTGGGGCAACCAAGCGTTATGAAGGTGGACACAAAATGGTGGAGTAACTCAGCGGGTGAGGCAGACCCGAAACGTCACCCATTCCTTCTCTCCATAGATGCTGCCTCACCCGCTGAGTTACTCCACCATTTTGTGTCTACCTTCGATTGTATGCAGCATTTGCAGTTCTTTCTTGCACTCCAGACTTCATACTGGAGTTGGGCGTCTCAATGCCAGCATGCGGAGATGGGGGCTCCCTCCGCCAGAGCCCAGCCTGTGAATGCGGAGCAACAGACAGCCAACCATGTCATCTCTGGGTGCCCGCTCTACCACCCACCAAATGGACCTGGCAGACATTGACGCCAGCTGAGACAACAACCTGGCTGCTCAACACCCGGCTTGAGATCGAACTATTCCTTTGGTTCATGTTTCAATCGCAAGAAGAAGAAGAAGGGCTATGAACGTTGATTTCTTGCATTCCTCCACTCCCCCCTCCCGCCCTGGTCGTCCTGCCAGTTCCACTGTTCGCATCCTTGTCCACCCCTCGTTATCACCTCTTCCCCAGCCAACAATGGGCCATTGTGGGCTCCATCTGGTCATCTGTTGCCGGCCCTGTATTTTTTAGAGGCTTAAAGGCCTGTCCCACTTGGCCGATTTTTTTCGGCGACTGCCGGCATCATTGACTGACGTATCAGGTCAACGAAAAATTTGCGGTGTGAAGACGTATTGACGTGCGGTGTTTTTCCAAGTGCCGCAAAATTTTTTTTTGTCCCCGCTGGATTTTGAAATGTTCAAAATCTTTTGGCGACACTGATATGACGCCGGCAGTCGCCGAAAAAAACAATCGGCAAGTGGGACGAGCCCTATAGAGTCTTACAACCTGGAAACGGGCCCTACGGCCCAACTTGCCCACACCAGCCAACATGTCCCATCTACACTACTTCCACCTGCCTGCATTTGGCCCACATCCCTCCCAACCTATCCCAACCAAGCCTTTTCTTACCTTCAGTTCCCTCCCCTGTACTTTCAGTCTGAAGATGAGTCCCCGACCCGGAACGTCACCCATCCCTTTTCTCCGGAAACACTGCCTGATCCGCTGAGTTACCCCAGTTACTTTGTGCGTGTGTGTGTGTGTCTATCTTTGGTGTAAACCGGCATCTGCACTTCCTCCCTGCACGTGGCTTCGGCAAAACTGTGTTCACTGATGTGCCCCGGCCTCAACTTTCATTACAGTCTCGCTTTCCTTCAAAGCATTCATGGACAGCAAGAAAGAAATTTGCACTAAAATGAAGAACGACGGGAACCATGCATAAATAACTGGCAGGGATCCGCGCTTGTCTTGTGTGCCTTGCTGTATTGTCAATATAATATATTAGCTGAGCTTGTTTGAGTGCAGAGGTCATTTGGCAAGCTGTATTTTGGAGAGCATTGTCTCCAGTGTTATTGATAAACACAGCTGGTTTGCAGATTTTTATAGAGATCCTCTCCCACAGGTTTAAACATTAGTTGCCAGGTAGGGATTTTAAAGGGCGGCATGGTGGCGCAGCGGTAGATTTGCTGCCTTACAGCGCCAGAGACCTGGGTTCGATCCTGACTAGATTCAAGAGTTTATTGTCATGTGTCCCTGATGGGACAATGAAATTCTTGCTTTGCTTCAGCACAACAGAATAAAGTAGGCATTGACTACAAAACAGATCAGTGTGTCCATATACCATTATATAAATATATACACACATGAATAAATAAACTGATCAAGTACTAAAGGTGTCATAGCCGCCATCTTGGAGGAACGGCTGCTAAACAGCAGCCGTCCGTCAAATTCACCTTTTCTTTAGTTTTAGTGTTTTTTATTTCTCTGTTTGTTTGGGGGGTTTTGACTTTTAATGTGGGGGGGTAAGGGGGAAACTATTTCTAGGTCCCTACCTGGTCGGTGAGGCAGCTTTTTCTCCAGGCTGCCTCGTCGACCCGTCCTCGTGGCCTACCAGCGGGCATGGAGCACCGTTTCCTGACGGGGACCGCCCAGCACCTTCAGGTTCGGTGGTGGCACAGCGCTGGAGCGCTATCGGAGAGCGTAGCGGGCGATGCCTTGCCTGGGTCGCCGCGCTGGATCGACGCGCTGGAGCTCCGGTGAGCTGGACCGCCAACACCAACACCTCCGGGCTGCGGGACTGCGGAGCGACCAGCCGCGGGCGGCGGCGCCGACTCCAACATCGGGAGCCTCGTTGCTCCAAATCGGCGCGGCCCTGTCGGCTTCAGGTGCCATCGACTCCGTCGGGAAACCGGCCGTTCCAGCTGCTCCGAGGACTCTCCCGACGGCCAGGAACATCGGGCCTCCGTAGAGGCAACTGTGGCGGCCTCGATGGGCCTGACTCTGGGGAGAACTGGGTTGGGGACTGGACATTGTGCCTTCCCCCACAGTGGTGGTCATTGTGGGGGGATGATTTTGTGTGCTGTGCCTGTGCCTGTCAGTCCGTGTACAAGATGGCGGTCGGAGGGGAGAGTGGACGATGGCGCGAAATGGTCGCCGCTGCTCTCTCCTCAAATTGTGTTTCTTATTTTCTTTTTGTGCTTTTGAAATTGAATTCTGTCCTTGATTTGTGTACTGTGGTGTTTTCTTATTTAATTTATTCCGATTATGTGTTTTCTGTTTTGTTGTGATTCTATGCATTGTAAGGTGTCCTTGGGTTTTAGAAAGGCGCCAGTAAATAAAATGATTATTATTATTATTATTATTATTAAATAACAGATAATGAGCTATTAATGTTCAGAGTTTTGTCCGAGCCAAGTTTAATAGCCTGATGACTACGGGTACTGTCTGCACGGACTTTGTACATTCTCCCTGTGACCACGTTGGTTTCCTCCCACACGCCAAGACGTTCAGGTTTGTCGGTAAAGACAGTGAATTGTTCCTCGTGTGTGGGATAGTGCTACTGTACGAGGATCACTGGTTAGCACGGACTGGGTGGGCAGAAGGGCCTGTATCTCTAAACTAAAGGTAACCGACATGTCTCACGGTATATGTTCTTATATTTTGCTGCGCTTTTGCAAATTTTTATTTCTTGCCGTGTTCCTCACAGAATAATGAAATCCTCGACATTAAGCCTTATTTTAGTACTTGCGTTACTTCCCATTCTTTTTTTCAAAAGCATTTTTGTGGTGAATCTGTGGAAATTCATTGCCACAGATGGCAGTGGAGGCCAAGTCAATGGGTGCTAATATTTGTGGAGTATGCACATTCTTCCCGTGACCGCGTGGGTTTCCTCCGGGTGCTCTGGTTTCCTCCCACATCCGAAAGACATGTACAGTATGTCTTATTGCAGGTTAATTGGCCATCAGTAAATTGCCCCCCAGTGAGCAGATGAGAAAGTGGGATTGCATAGAACTAGTGTGAATGGGTGATTGATGGTCGGTATGGACTTTGTGAGCCGAAGGGCCTGCTTCCGTGCTGTAAATCTCCAAACTCCAACATAAACCTGAGTAACATTATCGGCACTGGTTGAATGCACGGAGTCTTTTACCCAGGCGAGGGGAATCAAGAACCAGAGGACATAGGTTTAGGGTGTGGGGGGCAAGATTTAATAGGAACCAGAGGGGCAACTTTTTTACGGAGTAGTGGGTGTATGGAATGAGCTGTCGGAGGAGGTAGTTGAGGCAGGTACTATAGTAGCATTTGAAAGAAACTTGGACATGTCCATGGATAGGAGAGCATCAGAGGGATAAGGGCCAAACGCGGGCAAATGGGACTAGTTTAAATGGGGCATTTTTGTTGGCAGGACGGGTTGTGCCAAAGGGCTTGTTTCCTGGCTGTTTCAATCTATGACTCTGCAACTCCATTTTGCTAAGATGCAGTAATATTTCATCAGGCTTGCCATTTTAACATAAAGTTAAATACGCCATAAGGTCAAATGGAACTTATCACTACGGTCAGTTTGTACTTCGGCCCAACTTGCCCACACTGGCCAACATGTCCCAGTTACACTAGTCTAACTGTTTCTTAAACAATGGGATAGTCCCAGCCTCAGCTATCTCATCTGGCAGCTCGTTCCATACACCCACCACCCCTTGTGTGGAACCTCAGATTCCTATTGCATCTTTTCCCTTTCACTTTCAACCCATGTCCTCTGGTCCTTGATTCCACAACTCTGAGTAAGAGACTCTGTGCGTCTACCCGATCTATTCCTCTCATGATTTTATGCACCTCTATAAGATCACCCCTCATCCTCCTGCGCTCCAAGGAATAGAGACCCAGCCTACTCAACCTCTCCCTGTAGCTCACACCCTCGAGTCCTGGCAACACCCTCAGAGGGGAAGAAATTAGAAGCAAATTCCCATATTTTTCAGTTTTTAACATTTATTTGGTTGGACCTAAAACCTTGCCTTCCAGAACTTGGCTGTCTAATTTCATAATTTCATAAATGATAGGAGCAGAATTAGGCCATTCGGCCCATGGAGTCTACTCCACCATTCAATCATGGCTGATCTATCTTTCCCTCTCATAGATACATAGATACATAGAAAATAGGTGCAGGAGTAGGCCATTCGGCCCTTCGAGCCTGCACCGCCATTCAATATGATCATGGCTGATCATCCAACTCAGTATCCCGTACCTGCCTTCTCTCCATACCCCCTGATCCCTTTAGCCACAAGGGCCACATCTAACTCCCTCTTAAATATAGCCAATGAACTGACCTCAACTACCCTCTGTGGCAGAGAGTTCCAGAGATTCACCACTCTCTGTGTGAAAAAGTTTTTTCTCATCTCGGTCTTAAAGGATTTCCCCCTTATCCTTAAGCTGTGACCCCTTGTCCTGGACTTCCCCAACATCGGGAACAATCTTCCTGCATCTAGCCTGTCCAACCCCATAAGAATTTTGTAAGTTTCTATAAGATCCCCTCTCAATCTCCTAAATTCTAGCGAGTATAAGCCGAGTCTATCCAGTCTTTCTTCATATGAAAGCCCTGACATCCCAGGAATCAGTCTGGTGAACCTTCTCTGCACTCCCTCTATGGCTATAATGTCCTTCCTCAGATTTGGAGACCAAAACTGTACGCAATATTCCAGGTGTGGTCTCACCAAGACCCTGTACAACTGCAGTAGAACCTCCCTGCTCCTATACTCAAATCCTTTTGCTATGAAAGCTAACATACCATTCGCTTTCTTCACTGCCTGCTGCACCTGCATGCCTACTTTCAATGACTGGTGTACCATGACACCCAGGTCTCGCTGCATCTCCCCTTTTCCTAATCGGCCACCATTTAGATAATAGTCTGCTTTCCTGTTTTTGCCACCAAAGTGGATAACCTCATATTTATCCACATTATACTGCATCTGCCAAACATTTGCCCACTCACCCAGCCTATCCAAGTCACCTTGCAGTCTCCTAGCATCCTCCTCACAGCTAACACTGCCCCCCAGCTTAGTGTCATCCGCAAACTTGGAGATGTTGCCTTCAATTCCCTCATCCAGATCATTAATATAAATTGTAAATAGCTGGGGTCGCAGCACTGAGCCTTGCGGTACCCCACTAGTCACTGCCTGCCATTGTGAAAAGGACCCGTTTACTCCTACTCTTTGCTTCCTGTTTGCCAGCCAGTTCTCTATCCACATCAATACTGAACCCCCAATACCGTGTGATTTAAGTTTGCATACTAATCTCTTATGTGGGACCTTGTCGAAAGCCTTCTGAAAGTTCAGATACAACACATCCACTGGTTCTCCCCTATCCACGCTACTAGTTACATCCTCGAAAAATTCTATAAGATTCGTCAGACATGATTTACCTTTCGTAAATCCATGCTGACTTTGTCCAATGATTTCACCACTTTCCAAATGTGCTGCTATCCTATCTTTAATAACTGACTCTAGCAGTTTCCCCACTACCGATGTTAGACTAACTGGTCTGTAATTCCCCGTTTTCTCTCTCCCTCCCTTCTTAAAAAGTGGGGATACGTTTGCTACCCTCCAATCCTCAGGAACTACTCCAGAATCTAAAGAGTTTTGAAAAATTATCACTAATGCATCCACTATTTCTGGAGCTACTTCCTTAAGTACTCTGGGATGCAGCCTATCTGGCCCTGGGGATTTATCGGCCTTTAATCCATTCAATTTACCCAACACCACTTCCCGACTAACCTGGATTTCACTCAGTTCCTCCATCTCCTTTGATCCTCCATCTCCTTTGACTCTCAACCCCATTCTCCTGCCTTCTCCCCATAACCTGTACTAATCAAAAATCTGTCTATCTCTGCCTTAAAAATATCCACTGAGTTCCACAGATTCACCAGCCTCTGACTAAAGGGCCTGTCCCACGAGCATGCGACTGCCTGCGGCAAGCGCGACCCAACGTGGTCGCGCTAGCCGTGCGGCCTTAAAAGTTCTCCTCCTCATCTCCTTCCTAAAGGAACGTCCTTTTTATTCTGACGCTATGACCTCTGGTCCTAGACTCGCCCACTAATGAACAAGAAAGAGGGGAAGATAATTTGATGTTTTAATCTAGTACTGAAGGCTAGCATGCAGTTTAAGATTATGTACAACTGATAAAATGTGGTGATGACGTGTTGGATGAACTTTTTGTAACTTTGGCTGCGCCAGAAACATGGCGACTGTTTGACAATAGACAATAGGTGCAGGAGTAGGCCATTCGGCCTTTCGAGCCTGCACCGCCATTCAATGTGGTCATGGCTGATCATCCCCAATCAGTACCCCGTTCCTGCCTTCTCCCCATAGCCCCTGACTCCGCTATCTTTAAGAGCCCTATCTAGCTCTCTCTTGAAAGTATCCAGAGAACTGGCCTCCACCGCCCCCTGAGGCAGAGAATTCCACAGACTCACCACTCTCTGTGTGGAAAAATTGTTCTGCCTCGGTGAAGTCTACTGTAATATTTTACCGATTGTTCGCAAAATAAGCATTTCACTGTACCTAGATACATGTGACAATGAAGTTTCTTTATATCGTAGCCACAAAATTTGCATTGTTTTCAATAAAATCTAGCTTTTAATTTATCAAAAGAGTTTTGTTCAATGCAAGTCAGGCTACCACGAGATGCTGCCTGTCCTGCTGAGTTACTCCAGCATTTTGTGTCTATCTTAGATGTGGAATGAGACACGATAGCAGCTCTCTGATCTGTCTTCTGCTGCCCAATTCCTCCTTAAAATTTATATTCTTGCAGTTATATTTCCACAACAGCTATTCAAATTTAATGTGTATGCAAATGATTTGACAGAATATATGCTGGTAATTCAAAATTAAGTAGAGGAGTTACAACAGGAAATACAAAATCTTATATCGAACTCTCGTGATGAGACCACGTGAAGAACCCGCCAGCCCGCATGTGCGTCAATACATCAACGCATGGTGTGAGATACGGATGCATTCAGAAATGCTCCGTCGGGTAAGGTGAATTGGGGCCATGAGGGAGGAGCTGGCCCAAGTTGACTGGAAAGATATCCTAGCAGTGATGACAGTGGAACAACAATGGCAGGTATTTCTGGGAATAATACAGAAGGTGCAGGATCAGTTCATTCCTAGGAGGAAGAAAGTTTCCAAGGGGAGTAAGGGGCGACCATGGCTGACGAAGGAAGTCAAGGAGAGTATAAAAATAAAAGAGAAGAAGTACAACGTAGCAAAGATGAGCGGGAAGCAAGAGGATTGGGTAATGTTTAAAGAGCAACAGAAGATAACTAAAAAGACAATACGGGGAGAAAAGATGAGGTATGAAGGTAAGCTAGCCAAGAATATAAAGGAGGATAGTGAAATCTGCAATAGATATCTGCAATAATCTAAAATGGCACATCAATGCTGACCACATCATTAAGAAAGGACAACAACGCCTATACTTCCTCAGACAGCTCAAAAGGTTCAGAGTCCACAAACACCTCCTGGTCCGCTTCTATCAATCCATCATTGAAAGCATCATCACTTCCTCAATCACAGTCTGGTACGGAAACACTGACAGTCACTCACTACACAGAATACAGCGCATTGTCTCCAAGGCCTCTAGGATCATCAACTCTCCCCTCAATCCATTCCATTTACCTCCAACGTACCTCAAAACGGGCAACAAAGATCATCTCGGACCCCTCCCATCCAGCAAACCACCTTTTCCAGTCTCTCCCTTCAGGGAGGCGCCTTAGGTCACTTGCTACAAAATCCACCCGTTTTAAAAACAGTTTCTTCCCCTCAGCAATAAGAACACTTAATTCCCTCCAATAACTTTTTGACTTTGATGTATACAGTGTCTTGTCTATGGTTTTTGTCTGTTCTTTTGCACTATGTATTGTTGGTGAGATTTGTGATTTGTGATGTGGTATGGATACACTTTATTATTATGATCTGTGTTGTTATTAGTGTTAATGTGCTAAAGCAGTGTACCATCATGTACCGAACCCAAATACCACCAACCCTGGTCATGTGGCAAATAAAGATTCTATCTTCTTCTATCTAAAAGCTTCTTTAGGTATGTGAAGAGGAAAAAATTAGTTAAGACCAAAGTTGGACCCTTGAAGACCGAGAAAGGTGAAATTATTATGGGGAACAAGGAAATGGCAGATGAGTTGAACAGGTACTTTGGATCCGTCTTCACTAAGGAGGACACAAACAATCTTCCTGATATAGTAGTGGCCAGAGGATCTGGGGTGACGGAGGAACTGAAGGAAATCCACATTAGGCAGGAAATGGTGTTGGATAGACTGATGGGACTGAAGGCTGATAAATCCCCAGGGCCTGATGGTCTGCATCCCAAGGTACTTAAGGAAGTGGCTGTCGAAATCGTGGATGCATTGGTGATAATTTTCCAATGTTCTATAGACTCAGGATCAGTTCCTATGGATTGGAGGGTAGCTAATGTTATCCCACTTTTTAAGAAAGGCGGGAGAGAGAAAACAGGGAATTATAGACCAGCTAGCCTGACATCAGTGGTGGGGAAGATGCTGGAGTCAATTATAAAAGATGAAATAGCCACACATTTGGATAGCAGTAACAGGATCGGTCCGAGTCAGCATGGATTTACGAAGGGGATATCATGCTTGACTAATCTTCTGGAATTTTTTGAGGATGTAACTAGGAAAATGGACAAGGGAGTCAGTGGGTGTATTGTACCTGGACTTTCAGAAAGCATTTGATAAGGTCCCACATAGGAGATTAGTGGGCACAATTAGGGCACATGGTATTGGGGGTAGAGTGCTGACATGGATAGAAAATTGGTTGGGAGACAGGAAACAAAAAGTAGGGATTAACGGGTCCCTTTCAGAATGGCAGGCAGTGACTAGTGGGGTACCGCAAGGCTCGGTGCTGGGACCACAGCTTTTTACAATATACATCAATGATTTGGATGAAGGGATTCAAAATAACATTAGCAAATTTGTAGATGACTCAAAACTTGGTGGCAGTGTGAACTGTGAGGAGGATGCTTTGAGAATGCAGGGTGACTTGGGCAGGTTGGGGGAGTGGGCAGATGCATGGCAGTTGAAGTTTAATGTGGATAAATGTGAGGTTATCCACTTTGGTATCAAAAACAGGAATGGAGAATGGAGCGGCTGGGCTTGTACACTCTGGAGTTTAGAAGGATGAGAGGAGATCTTATTGAAACATGTAAGATTGTTAAGGGTTTGGACATGCTGGAGGCAGGAAACATGTTCCTGATGTTGGGGGAGTCCAGAACCGGGGGCCACAGTTGAAGAATAAGAAGTAAGCCATTTAGAACAGAGACGAGGAAACACTTTTTCTCACAGAGAGTGGTGAGTCTGTGGAATTCTCTGCCTTACTTTCTCTGGATACTTTCAAGAGGGAGCTAGATAGGGCTATTAAAGATAGTGGAGTCAGGGGATATGGGGAGAAGGCAGGAACGGGGTACTGATTGGGGATGATCAGCCATGATCACATTGAATGGCGGTGCTGGCTCGAAGGGCCGAAAGGCCTACTCCTGCACCTATTGTCTATCGTCTATTGTTGGAGCATCAGGCCTACACAATTAATACCAAGACAGAGGCCTTTTTTATGAGCAGGTTCACAGCGCCCACCATGGAGGCAGCGCACTCCACATACTCAGTATCGTTCCCCAGCAGGCCACAGTGCCAGAGCCAAAGGGACAGAGCATAATCTAGGGTCAGTTGACTCTATTGATCAACTGCCTAAGGCCATTTTGGTGTTGTCAATCTCAGGGCTTGCTGGATCTTGGTGGCTGATGGTGATAATCACCTCTTGCCTATTATTTTATTGGCTGCCTTGGTGGTTTTTTATAGCAAGCTCTTTCTTAGAAACTGCCTTGATCACACCTACAGCCACCGTCTGTCTCGTATGGACAGCAAAGCGACCAAGAGGTGGGAGCCGTTGAGGCATGCAAACATGTTTCCATCAGTCGCACGAGATGTGCTGACGATATTCAAGTCGGAGGTAGATTGAGACTGTTCATAAACAGGTGGGGACAGATATCCTCTGATCCTTTCAGCTTACTAATCACATATGGTTATAAGA
Organism: Malacoraja senta; assembly: GCA_038087875.1. Classification (NCBI taxonomy): domain Eukaryota; kingdom Metazoa; phylum Chordata; class Chondrichthyes; order Rajiformes; family Rajidae; genus Malacoraja; species Malacoraja senta. The sequence continues at coordinate 232,684 of JAXLNO010002119.1, read as the reverse complement.
TTGAGTTTCCAGCTGATCAATGTCCTCCGTGGCAAGAGAAGCCAAGACTCCTGTATATACGGTCATAAGAGGAAACTATGGCTATCCAAGTTTAAATAGAGAAACTACACAAATAGGGTATGATTGAGCAGTCTGCCCATAAACAAGAGAGCTATATTTCTAATATCTTCTCAAGGTTGAAGAATAGTGGAAGATACTGAATCTTTCTAGGGTTTAGCTAGTCTGAACACATGCTTGGAATATACCCATTTTTTAGATGGATATTTTTCATTCAGCAAAATAGCTGATTACAGAGGATTGCTTGATGGCCTCAATCAATCTTGGAGATGTATACTATTCAGTACCAATACACAAGAACCACACGATATCTGTAGGTTATCTGGCAAGGCCAGTTGTGGCAATTTTAGGCTCTAACAGGGTTCAGCCCTAGGCTATTTACAAAGATTCTAAAGCCAATGTTGCCCTACTCGGATCTAAAGGGCATATTATCAGGGTTTTTTAGATGACATGCTCATTGTAGGGAAGAGATCAGGTGGCACAGAGTTAGTTGTTTCAGCAACAAAGGCACTCCTAGAATATCTAGGGTTTGTTATTCATCCAGGAAAGTCCATACTGGAGCCGACAACATTTATTACATATCTAGGCTTTGTCATAAACTCTGCAGATATGTCTGTGACCCTACCCACAGATAACAAACGGAATATTGTAGAGACATGCACAGGGTATAAATATCGGAAGATGCCTCTAAAGATAGTCCAAGATGAGGCCAAATTGGCCCATCAATGGAAAAGACTACAAAAAGTAGTAAACACTGCCCGGTCCATCATCGGCTCTGACCTCCCTACCATCGAGGGGATCTATCGCAGTCGCTGCCTCAAAGGTTGGCAGCATCATCAAGGACCCACACCATCCTGGCCACACACTCATCTCCCTACTACCTTCAGGTAGAAGTTACAGGAGCCTGAAGACTGCAACGTCCAGGTTCCGGAATAGCTACTTCCCCACAGCCATCAGGCTATTAAACTCAACTGAAACAAAACTCTGAACATTAATAGCCCATTATCTGTTTATTTGCACTTTATCTGTTTATTTATTCATGTGTGTATATATTTATATAATGGTATATGGACACACTGATCTGTTCTGTATTCATGCCGTCTATATTCTGTTGTGCTGAAGCAAAGCAAGAATTTCATTGTCCTATCTGGGACACATGACAATAAACTCACTTGAATCTTGAACATGAATGATAGTAGCACCAAATTGGCCTATTCAACCATTGTAAATAGGTCTGCTGAAAGAAGCTCCTATATTTGCACACAGACACGAGCAGTGGTTAGTTCAACCTAACACTCGTGCATTTATCACTACATGGTTGTATGGAAAAGGTTTGTGAAGAGACACTTGTGAGCTACTTTTAAACAGAAGTAGCAGAGGTTTGGAGGGGTGGGGGGAAGAATACAATGGAAACAAGTTTTGTGAGGATGCACAACTGATCTACTTTAAGGCAGAAGTAGCTGATGTTTGGAATTTCTTTCAGTTTTGTTTTTTGAGAAGCGTCTAAGTTATAGCGCTATTAACACTGCTCGCAGGGTTTTATCATCGTACTTAGTGCTTGGGCTGGGACAACAAACTATTGGCACTCATCCATTGGTGTCAAAGTTCGTGACCGGTGTCTTTAATATGAACCCTCCAAGGCCTACATAAAATGAAGTGTGGAATGTGAAAGTAGTTTAAAGTTTGCTTCGCAACCTGGCACCAGCTGCATCGCTGACGTTGAAACAGCTCACTGGTAAATTAGTGATGCTTATGCAACTTGTTTCAGCGCAAAGAGCTCGGTCTTTGCACAAACTCTGTCTGGATAACTCTGCTGTAACTGACAAGAAAGTGGTATTTATTGTGGATGATCTGATAAAACAGAGCAGGCCAGGCGCGGTGGGGTACAAGTTAGATCTGGCAGCATACCCACCGGATCGGAGATTGTGTGTTGTTATTTATGCAAAGAAGTACGTGGAGGTTACTAAAAACCTTCGAGATGAGGGAAAAGCTTTCTTCATAAGTTATAGAAAGCCACACAAGAGAGGTTGGTGCATTTGCTATTTCTTGATGGATAAAGTGTATGCTGTTGAAAGTGGGAGTGAATACTAATATTTTCAAGTCTCACTCTACCAGGGCTGCAGCCACATCGGCAGCTATAGAATGGAGGCTCCTATTGATCACGTTCTTGCAACAGCAGGATGGTCAGATGAACGCACATTTCGGAAGTTTTATAATAAACGATTAACAGATCTAGACAATTTGCAGATAGAATTCTGGGTTGTGTTAATTAAGACATTTGTCTAACCCCGATGTAATGGGACTTTGGTTCTGTTAAGGGCGATATACATGCATGTAAAATTAGCATCATGTTTGAATGGCCTATGTTTTTTCTTTCAAACATTTATGGTTTATCTGTGTAGTGTGTTCACATACAGATTGGTTTACTGCATGAAGCCACAGAGCTTCGAAGGCTTCACGTAGTCTCATCACGTGACTTCGATATAAAATAGAAAGATTAAACGAGAACTTACCGTTTGAAGTTTGATCTTTATTTTATGAGAAGTTGGAGTGAGAGACTATGTGCCCTCCACTCCCAACCCTGAATCTCATAAAGATCATTCGGTAAGTCAAGCATTATTAATTTTTCTACAGTTTAATTTGCTGCAAGTGGTCTGTGGTTTCATGCAGTTGCTCTGAAGATTGACGCACATGCGGGCTGGCGGGTTCTTCATGTAGTCTCTCACTCCAACTTCCCATAAAATAAAGATCAAAATTCAAACGGTAAGTTCTCGTTTAATCTTTCTATTAAACTTTATTCGTCTGAGCTTGACGTAACAACATTTTAAACAGTTGTTTTTCATCCAAATATTCCGCTGAATTCAATTTTGGTTTGACTGGGTATGACAAATTCTGTATGACAACTGCTTGGGAAATATATCGTATTTGGATGAAAAGTCGCCCACTTTCATCATTTCTCTCTTTCCACCGAAATATTGTGCCGCTAGTTAATCTTTCCAGAACTTTGCTTTGGTTTTTGATTGCCAAATATATGCAATATTTTTTTTCCTTTGTATTAATATTTGTACCTATTACTTTTTCAAAACTATTCTAAGGATGGGGGTGGCAAGGTGGCACAGTGGTAGAGTTGTTGCCTTACAGCACCAGAGACCCGGGTATCGATCCTGACGCCGGGTGCTGCCTGCACGGAGTTTGCACGTCCTCTCTGACCTCGTGGGTTTTCTCCGGGTGCTCCGGTTTCTCTCGCCCTCCAAAGACGTACAGTCACAATTTTTCCGCCTACATTTCCTTCTTGTCATTTAACACAATCATAAATGCTGATGATCCGCTTGGCGTATTGGCAATTGGAAATCAGTCCAGGAATTCAGTCGATTACCAATGGCAATGAATGCAGCATTATGCAGCAATCTCGTTGGGAATGCCAGTGAGCGTGAATTAGCCGCCCTTTGCTTTAAGTATCCATGAACTAATTCTATTCCCAGCTCCAGTACTTGCAATGCACATAAAAGTAATTAAATTGATCTTCTGGAAAGAATAACCCTGTTAATTTGAGAGGACTGTATATTTTATTGAAAGTTAATCACCGACATTGCTTCAGGCTCTGGGGGTTCGAGTCCTTCAGCTTATTGTTGAATTGATGTACATTAAAATGACATTTTCTAGTATTTAGTTTAGTTTGGAGATACAGTGGGGAAACAGGCCCTTCGGCCCACTGAATCTACACTGACCAGCGATCCCCACACACAAAAGGGCCTGTCCCACTTGGCGATTATTTTTCGGCATCATTGACTGACGTACCAGGTCGCAGGTGACGTATCGACGCGCGGTGTTTTTTCAAGCGTCGCAACATTTGTTTTTGTCGCCGCTGGATTTTGAAATGTTCAAAATCTTTTGGTGACACTGATATGACGCCGGCAGTCGCCGAAAAAGTCGCCAAGTGGGACAGGCCCTTTATATTTTCCTACACCTACACACTCGGGACAATTTAAAATTTTTTACCAAAGCCAATTAGCCTACAAACCTGTACGTCTTTTGAATGTTTTTGGAGGAAACCGGAGCGTCCGGAGAAAACCCACACAGGTCACGGGGAGAAGGTAAAACTCCGTACAGACAGCGCCCGTAGTCAGGATCAAACCTGAAACAAAGCCTGCAAGAGGATATTCAAAGTGTTCTGTCATATTCTCATTGCTGCTACAGATGAATAGGTCTACAAACGCATTGTGCTGCTGCAAGGAAGGACTTAATTGTTCTGTTTTGCTACGTATAACGATAAAACACTCTCGACTCTCTGATATTCCTTTTGTTTAGGTTTGTTATTGTGACGTGAGGTACAGTGAAAAGCTTCATTTTGCTCGCTATCCAAACAGATCGGTTAATATGATACTTAAGTATAAGAATAAGAGAATAAGAATACGTTTATTGGCCAAGTATTCACATACAAGGAATTTGCCTTGGTGCTCCGCCCTCAAGTGACAACGACATACAGTGACAGTTAGGAATGACACATAGAACATTAAACATTATTGATTAAACATGTGAATTAAATAAAATACCAGGGCAAAAGGAGGCTGCAGATTTTTGGGTATTGAGTAGAGCTACTACTGGTGGGGAAAAAAGCTGTCTGTTCTTATATACAATCGAGCCAAACCTAAGTACAATAGGTTGAGCAAAGGGGAAGATACAGAGTGCAGAACATACAGTAGTTCTCAGCATTGTAGCGCATTAGTTCCAGAGACAAAGCAGATAGCACGGGGGCTTTTAAGAGGCTTTCAGGTGCGCTCGTGAATATGGAGGGATATGGATCATGTGCGGGCAGAGGAGATTAGTTTATCTTGGCATCGTGTATGGCGCAGATATTGTGGGCCGAAGGGCCTGTTGCTGTGCTGTACTGCTTTCTATCTACTACAACCACAATGGAAACATTGCCACGGGGATGTGGAGAGAAAGCTTGTAGTGGTGGGTGCCTGGAACACGCTGCTGTGGGTGGCGGTGGAAGCAGGTACAACAGTGGGATTTTTAGACAGGCCCATGGATGTACAAGGAATGTAAGGGCATGCATCAAGTTTGTGCAGACGAGGTTAGTTGGTCTTGGCATCAAGTTCGGCACAGACCTTGTGGGCCGAAGGGCCTGTTCCCATGCTGTGCTGTTCTTGGTTCAATCTTCTATGTCTTTGTGTGCCTTGAGGCCAAATAATGATCCCCATAGTAAGGATAGCGACCAAATAATGCTCCTCACCATGCTTTTGTATGTTAGGGCCTGGTCGAATGAAGAATTGATACCAGTTCATCCCAGAAGATAGAGTAAATGATCGGTACTGTCAATTTTTCATAAATGATAGGAGCAGAATTAGGCCATTCAGCCCATCAAGTCTATTCCGCCATTCAATCATGGCTATCTCTTCCTCTCAACCCCATTCTCCTGCCTTCTCCCTGTAACCCCTGACACCCGTACTAATCAAGAATCTATCTATCTCTGCCTTAAAAATGTCCATTGACTTGGCCTCCACAGCCGTCTGTAGCAAAGAATTCCACAGATTCACCATCCTCTGACTCAAGAAATTCCTCCTCGTCTCCTTGCTAAAGGATCGTCTTTTTATTCTGAGACGATGACTTCTAGTCCTAGACTCTCCAACTAGTGGAAACATCCTCTCCACATCCACCATCCAAGCCTTTCAATATTCGGTAAGATTCAATGAGGGACCCCCTCATCCTTCTAAACTCCATCGAGTACTGTCCCAGTGCCCAGGCCCAGACTTGTATACTCTGGAGTTTAGAAGGATGAGAGGGAATCTTATTGAAACTTATAAGATTATTAAGGGTTTGGACACGCTAGAGGCAGGAAACATGGTCCCGATGTTGGGGGAGTCCAGAACCAGGGGCCACAGTTTAAGAATAAGGGGTAAGCCATTTAGAACAGAGACGAGGAAGCACTTTTTCACACAGAGAGTGGTGAGTCTGTGGAATTCTCTGCCTCAGAGGGCGGTGGAGGCCAGTTCTATGGATACTTTCAAGAGAGAGCTCGATAGGTCTCTTAAACATAGTGGAGTCGGTGGATATGGGGAGAAGGGAGGAACGGGGTACTGATTGTGGATGATCAGCCATGATCATATTGAATGGCGGTGCTGGCTCGAAGGGCCGAATGGCCTACTCCTGCACCGATTGTCTATTAACAATGGACATTTTGCTGATTTTTATTTGGTGTGCGCAAACTTTGGTGCTGTCATTTCATAATGCACGTTGCTTGTTAATGCCTCGCTTGTAGGTGGCGCGTCTGTGTGCAGTTGTCTCCATAGCAACCAAGGTTTGGCCTTGATTAGCGGCTGCCTTTGTCTGATAGATAATGGCCATTGTTGTTCACATCTCTTCGGATCTGTCGCTCGCAACCAGAACTATCGCATCATAAAATGGCCATGTTGCTCAAGTCTTTTTCACACACAAGTTCGCACAAGTTATCGGAGCAGAGTTAGGCCATTCGGCCCATCGTGTCCACTCCGCCATTCAATCATGGCTGATCTAATCCCGTTTTCCTGCCTTCTCCCCGTAACCCTTGACACCCGTTCCAATCAAGAATCTGTCTGTCTCTGCCTTAAATATATCCAATGGCTTTGCCTCTGCAGCAAGGAGTTCCCCAGATTAACTACCCTCTGACTAAAGAAGTTCCTCCTCACCTCCTTTCTAAATGAGCGGCCTTAATTCTGAGGCTCTGACCTTTTCCTAGGGTGGAGGATTCTACAACTAGAGGGTTTAAACTTAAGGTGAGAGGGGAAGAGATTTAAGATGGATCTCGGGGGCAACTGTTCCACTTAGAGGATACTCGGTACCTGAATGAGCTGCGTGACTAACGGTAGGCGGCACGGTGGCACACCGGTAGAGTTGCTGCCTTACAAAAACCCAGGTTCGATCCTGACCACGGGGTGCTCTCTGCACGGAGTTTGCACCTTCTCCCCGTTTTCTCCGGGTGCTCCGGTTTCCTCCCACACTCCAAAGATGTACAGGTTTGTCGGTTAATTGGCTTCTGTGAAAATTGTCCCTGGTGTGTGCGGCAGTGTTAGTGTACGGGGTGATCGCTGGCCGGCGCGGACTCGGTGGGCCGAAGGGCCTGTTTCCGTGCTGTACCTCGGTGCAGTTACGGCTTTTAAAAGACATTTGGACAGGCACCTAGATAGGAAAAGTCTGAAGAAGGGTCTCGACCCAAAACGTTACCTATACCTTCTCTCCAGAGATGCTCCCTGTCCCGCTGAGTTACTCCAGCATTTTGTGTCTATCTTTGGTGTAAACCAGCATCTGCAGTTCCTTCCTATGCATGGGGGAAAAGGACTGTGTACCAAATGCAAGCAAAAGGGACTAACTCAATTTGCCAGTTTGGTCAGCATTGGCATGATGGGCCGAAGGGACAGTTTCCATGCTGTACCCCCCTATGCCTCTGTATGACTTTGCCCCTGTAGAAAGGGCATGTTTGCAGTAATTCTCAGATCTTGAATCCATACCCAGTTGCTGCCACAAATAACATTGTCCCCCCCATAGCTATCTGGACTACACTTCTTCCCACCCTGCTTCCTGTATGGACTCTATCCCCCTGCTCCCAATTCCCCCGTCTATGCCGCCTCTGTGCCCAGGATGGGGTGTTCCATACTAGGGCATCGGAGATCTTCTCATTCTTTAGGGAACGGGGGTTCCCCTCTTCGACTATAGATGAAGCTCTCACCAGGGTCTCTATATCCCGCTCTTACTCCCTATCCCCCTACTCATAACAAGGACAGTCCCCCTTGTCCTCGCCTTCCACCCCATCACATACAACAAATAATCCTCTGACATTTTCGCCACCTCCAACGGGATCCCACCACTGGTCGCATCTTCCCATCTCCTCCCCTTTCTGCAGAGACCACTCCCTCCGTAACTCCCTGGTCAATTAGTCCCTTCCCACCCGAACCACCCCCTCTCCGGGCACTTATCCTGCAACCGCAAGAAATGCAACACTTATCCCTTCACCTCCCCCCTTGACTCCATCCAAGGACCAAATCTGTCTTTCCAGGTGAGGCAGAGGTTCACCTGCACCTCCTCCAACCTCATCTATTGCATCCGCTGTTCCAGGTGTCAACTTCTCTACATCGGCGAGACCAAGCGCAGGCTCGGCGATCGCATCGCTGAACACCTCCACTCAATCTGTCTTAACCTGCCTGATCTCCCGGTTGCTCAGCACTTCAACTCCCCCTCCCATTCACACTCTGACCTTTCTGTCCTGGGCCTCCTCCATTGTCAGAGTGAGGCCCAGCGCAAATTGGAGGAACAGCACCTCACATTTCGCTTGGGCAGCTTACACCCCAGCGGTATGAACATTGGCCTCTAATTTCAGATAGGCCCTGCTGTCTCTCTCCTTCCCCTCCCCTTCCCAGTTCTCCCACAAGTCCTACTGTCTCTGCCTACTTCCTTTCTTTTCCCCGCCCCCCCCCGACATCAGTCTGAAGAAGGGTCTCGACGCGAAACGTCACCTATTCCTTCGCTCCATAGATGCTGCCTCACCCGCTGAGTTTCTCCAGCATCTATGGAGCGAAGGAATAGGTAACGTTTCGGGTCGAGACCCTTCCGGGTCTCGACCCGAAACGTCACCTATTCCTTCATCAGTCAGAAGAAGGGTCTTGACCCGAAACGTCACCTATTCCTTCATCAGTCAGAAGAAGGGTCTCGACCCGAAACGTCACCTATTCCTTCATCAGTCAGAAGAAGGGTCCCGACCCGAAACGTCACCTATTCCTTCATCAGTCAGAAGAAGGGTCTTGACCCGAAACGTCACCTATTCCTTCATCAGTCAGAAGAAGGGTCCCGACCCGAAACGTCACCTATTCCTTCATCAGTCAGAAGAAGGGTCTCGACCCGAAACGTCACCTATTCCTTCGCTCCACAGATGCTGCCTCACCCGCTGAGTTTCTCCAGCATTTTTTGTCTACCTTCGATTTTTCCAGCATCTGCAGTTCTTTCTTAAACAAACAACATTTTCAATTCGTTTCCAGATCAATAGTAGTTCCCAGGCCTTGGGAGAAAATTTGTTGCATGCTTAATAACTTTACCTTTAGAAAGAGATTCCATACATCTCAGTGATTAGAATGGCAACGAAACTGGTTACGTTTTATTTTAAAGCTACAGCAAGGAAACGGGCCCTGCGACCCACTGAGCCCACGCCGACCATCGATCACCAGCTCACACTAGTTCTATGTCATCCCACTTTCTCATCCACTCCCTACACTCTAGGGGCAAGTTTACAGCAGCCAATTAGAATAAAAGGGAGGTCATTTAAGACTGAGGTGAGAAAAAACTTTTTCACCCAGAGAGTTGTGAATTTATGGAATTCCCTGCCACAGAGGGCAGTGGCAGCGGGGTCCGGAGCGGAGACTGCGGGGCCTGGAGCTGGGGCGGTGGCCCGGAGCGGAGACTACGGGACCCGGGGCTGATGCTGTGGCGGGCCGTCTCGGAGCGGAGACGGCGTTCCGGCTTTCGGCGGTGGTGACATCACCACGGAGGTCCGCTGGACTGGAGGGCGGCATCTTCGGCCTGGATCGATCGCCTCAGCGCAGAGGGAGAACAAGGAGGGAAGAGACAGAGACTAAGACTTTGCCTCCATCACAGTGAGGGTGTGCTTGGTGAACTCACTGTGGTGGATGTTTAATTTGTGTTTATTGTATGTTTTGTTATTATTGGTTCTGTGTATGACTGCAGGCATCACAATTTCGTTCAGACCGAAAGGTCTGAATGACAATAAAGGAAACTTGATTCTTGACTTGATTCTTGGAGGCCAAGTCACTGGATTTAAGAGTTGGATAGAGCTCTCGGGGCTAGTGGAGTCAAGGGATATGGGGAGAAGGCAGGCACGGGTTATTGATAGGGGACGATCAGCCATGATCACAATGAATGGCGGTGCTGGCTCGAAGGGCTGAATGGCCTCTTGTACCTATTTTCTATGTTTCTATGTTGCAAACCCGCACGTCTTCGGGATGTGGGAGGAAGCCCATTCGCTGGCAGGGAGAGCGTGGGAACTCCACACAGACAGCACCGGAGGTGAGGATGGAACCCGGGTCTCCGGCGCTGTGAGGCGGCCGTCTACCGTTGTGCCGATTGTCTCCGTATTTTGGTGTTCCCCATTGAATTGGCGTTCCCCATTAACGCGCTGCTCCTAATGACAGCCAATTGAAACTGTGGGAGCAGCTTGGAACAAAAGATTGACAGGTTCTGACTGTCACGTGGAATCTATTCCTTTGGAAGAGGAATTATGTGGCCACGTTTTCGCCCGCTTCAGTGATTCGACTGAAACCGCCTTGTAAGCTACTATTTTTTTTCTGCCCAGTCAGCACTGTTTGGTTCAATATGTTCCACTGAAGGAGTTTGATGGAATAATCCGATGTTGTGGCATTTCTTTGTTTTTCTTTTGACACTAATGCGGTGAGGTACTAAAGGACAAAGCGCTTGTGATATCTCATCTTTCAGTTGTACATTGATGAAACATCCCTGACTTATTCTATCTTCATCCCCAAGACGGCAAGTGGCTTTCTTTTAAAGCAAAAATATTCCGCTGCGCGCCACAATTAAATCAGTATAGCCAGTAAGTGATTATAGTGGTAAATTTAGCTCCGGTTAGGTTGTGAAAGCAGTCACTGGATCCGGCACTTTCAGACATCACTTCCAATAATGTTACATCTCAATCTTCCCACTCACTGAGAAATGCGTGCGTCTTTAGGGAGTAGACAGCAAATAAAATATAGCTTACTGTGGAAAAGCCTGAAGAGTTTCTATCGTTGCGCTATAAGTAAATGAAGACCTATCGCTTGTCCTGTTTTTTTAAAATCTTTTTTTATTTTTTTTATTCCTTAGGTTTTATTTTGCCGATTTTTTAAAAAAGGAAAAGAAGTCTTGTGTTTTTAGCGTGAGGAATCTTTTTCAGTGGAGATTTCCGAAACACTAAATTTGTTCAATTGACTACGGTTTTGGAGTGTGGGAAGAGAACAATAGGTGCAGGAGTAGGCCACTCGGCCCTTCGAGCCAGCACCGCCATTCACTGTGATCATGGCTGATCATCCCCAATCGGTACCCCGTTCCTGCCTTCTCCCCATATCCCCTGACTCCGCTATTTTTAAGAGCTCCGTCTAACTCTCTCTTGAAAGCATCCAGAGAATCCGCCTCCACTGCCTTCTGAGGCAGAGAATTCCACAGACTCACAACTCTCTGGGTGAAAAAGTTTTTCCTCCAACCGGAGCACCTGGAAAAAGCCCATGCCCAGGGAGAAGGTACAAACTCCGCACAGACAGCTCCCGAGGTCAGGATCGAACCTGTGTCTCTGGCACTGCGAGGCAGCAACTCTACCCATTGTACCACTGTGCCGCCTATCTCTATCATCCATGGTTGTTTTCTAATGTACAAGGTATATGATAACATGGGCAGTCTTTCTACTACTAGTTTTGTTTATTGTCACGTGTACCGAGGTACAGTGAAAAGCTATCCAGTGAACGAAATGGCAATACATGATTACAATCGAGCCATTTACAGTGCGTAGGTACATAATAAGGGAATAACGTTTAGTGCAAGGTAAAGCCAGTAAGGTCCGATCAATGATACTCCGATGGTCACCAGTGAGGTAGATAGTAGTTCAGGACTGCTCTCTGCTTGTGGTGGGATGGTTCAGTTGCCTGATAACAGCCGGGACAAAATTGTCCCGTTCACCCCAATAGTTGAAGGGGAATCTATAATGGAGGATTAAAAAAACACAACATTTTTATTCCGCTTTGCCTTGACTTAATTGGAAAAGATAGAAGCAAAATGCTGGAGTAACTCAGCGAGACAGGCAGCATCTCTGGATAGATGTTTCGGGTCGAGACCCTTCTTCAGACTTCTGAATTGGAAAGGTCCTCCTTGTCATAACTAATAGTTTGAAAATTAAATACACTTCAGCTGCCTTGGTGCTTGTTCCACGAACATGTCGAAAATAATGGCAATATTCAGTGTAAGGAAATATGAGAGTCTTTTCCTTTTCTCCAGAGATGCTGCCTGACCCACTGAGTTACTCCAGCTTTTTGTGTCTATCTTCAGAGTAATTAGTAAGATGTACACAAAATATAAAAAGGAGCTCTGACAATCCATCTCGATAATCTTTCACCTAAGGTAAACACAAAATGCTGGAGTAACTCAGCGGGACGGGCAGCATCTCGGGAGAGAAGGAATGGGTGACGTTTCGGGGTCAAGACCCTTCTTCAGACTCTTTCATCTAGAAGTGAAATAGGCAGCAAGTATGTTGCTTAATAGAGACGTAGTCATGGCATTGGACAGCAAGGAAAACAGGCCCTTTGGCCCATCATGTCCATGCCAACCAAGTTGGCATTCTGGGCTAGTCCCATTTGGTCCTTAGCTCTTTAAGTCTATCCAATCCAATTATCTGTCCAAATGTCTTTTAAAAGTTGTAATTGTATCCAATTCTACAGCCTTCTCTAGAGGTCTCTCTTAAATTTCTCCCCCCTCACCTCTGGCCGACGGCCATTAGTTTTAGAACCGACGACTTGTTTAGTTTTCAACATGGGAACCACGCCAACCATCGATAACCTGTTAGACAGTAGGTGCAGGAGTAGGCCCTTCGAGCCAGTACCGCCATTCAATGTGATCATGGCTGATCATCCACAATCAGTACCCCGTTCCTGCCTTCTCCCCATATCCCCTGACTCCGCTATCTTTAAGAGCCCTATCTAGCTCTCTCTTGAAAGTATCTAGGGAACCGGCCTCCACCGCCCTCTGTTCACACTAGTTCTATATTATTCCACTTTCTCATCCACTCCCTGCACACTACGGGCAATTTACAGAAGCCAATTAACCTACAAACTCGCACGTCTTTGGAATGTGGGAGGAAAGCAGGGCATCTCCCGGTTGCTAAACACTCCCCCTCCCATTCCCACACTGACCTTTCTGTCCTGGGCCTCCTCCATTGTCAGAGTGAGGCCCAGCGCACATTGGAGGAACAGCACCTCATATTTCGCTTGGGCAGCTTACACCCCAGCGGTATGAACATTGACTTCTCTAACTTCAAGTAACCCTTGCTTTCCCTCTCTCTCCATCCCCTTCCCAGTTCTCCCACCAGTCTTACTGTCTCCGACTACATTCTATCTCTGTCCCGCCCACTCCCCTGACATCAGTCTGAAGAAGGGTCTCAACCCAAAACGTTGCCCATTCCGTCTCTCCAGCGATGCTGCCTGTCCCGCTGAGTTGCTCCTTTTTGTATCTACCTTTGTTTAGTTTGGTTGAGTTTTTTGAGATGCGGCGCGGAAACAGGACCTTCGGCCCACCGAGTCCGCGCCGACCACCGGCCGCCCGTACGCTAGCACCATCCTACAAACTAGGGGTCATTTTTACAGAAGCCAATTAACCTACAAACCTGAGCGTGGGAGGAAACCGGAGCACCCGGACAAACCTACACGTACAAACCTCGTACAGACAGCGTCCGTAGTCAGGATAGAACCCGGGTCTCTGGCGCTGTGAGGCAGCCACTCTATCGCTGCACCACCGTGCTGCCCGTGTTACCGTGTGGTGGCAAATGTAAAATGATGACCGTTAATGGTGTTTGATCATTGTTCAAGAAGGAACTGCAGATGCTGGAAAATCGAAGGTAGACAAAAATGCTGGAGGAACTCAGCGGGTGCAGCAGCATCTATGGAGCGAAGGAAATAGGCAACGTTTCGGGCCGAAACCCTTCTTCAGACCGAAGAAAACCCCGCATCAGTCTGATGAAAGGTTTCGGCCCGAAACGTTGCCTATCTCCTTCGCTCCATAGATGCTGCTGCACCCGCTGAGTTTCTCCAGCACTTTTGTGTTTTATCATTAATGTCTTATTATTATTAATGTTTAGTGTTTTCTGAGTCATTCGTAACTGTCACTCTATGTCATGTTGTTGCTTGTGGGCGGATCACCAAGGCAAATTCCTTGTATGTGAATACTTGGCCAATAAACTTACTTACTTAATGCTGGAATCTGAACGCTATTATTCTTTATTTACAAAGCAGTCACTCCCTCTGGTCTGAAACAACAATGGGAATACACAGGAGGTGGTGATTTTAAATATTTAACGCTGAGGTATAAGATAAAGCCCGACAATGGAAGGGAATTGGAAATAGTTGTACCATGTTCGTGCTATAATCATTGATGTTCATTGAATGAAAGGTTTAGTGTGACCATTAGGACAAGACGGAGGTAGGAACTGTGGTGATATATTGTCCATGTCATTATAATAGTGTTATTTGACAGCGCGGAACAATTTCTTTGTGGAATAATGTTCAGGCGATGGGTATTTATTATAAATGACATTGCTGGAAAGTTGTGTATTAAAGCCATGTTTCTTCTTTAGCGATTCAACCTCTTTGGTCTCTGTTCCTGATGGGGGGACGGGATATTAAAGAAGCATGCACTATTAATGCCGCGTTCGCCCAGCTACCACTGTGCGCAGCTCCGCTTCAAGGTCTTTGCAAAACGTCTCTTGATAATGCCTGGCGTTAGGATGGTTTGGAAGTGTGAAAAACACATTTCAAGGTGCTGAATGATGTCTTTGTGCAGCCCGCTTGAAGAAAATGTTGAAAGGCTAATGACGATCCAAGGCTGAAACCGCGGTTGCATTATTCCACAACCATGTCAACTGAGCAGCACTATGTGCCGAAGGAAAGGAGGAACACCTTTTATGATGAGCTCCTGGAGGAAGGCGGTGATTATCGATGTTACGTTCATGCAAGTGGGAACAAAAAGAGCCGGGTTTTGTCTGCAGCAGGATGTCGCCTACATATTCCGCGCACGGCTGTCCGCGATTTCAGCTGGAGGTCATTGCCAGAGAGTTTGCTTTGTGCTACTAGTGGTGCGGCCTTCGGTCTACATCCGCACCCCTCTCCTTCCCTGGGGCTCCCCCCCCCTGCACCTGAGCCTCGTGGTGACAAAAGAGAGACGAGAGGAACTGCAGGTGCTGGTTTCCCCCCCCCCAAAAAAGACACCAAATGCTGGAGTAATTCTGCGGGGCAGGCAGCCTCTCTGGTGATTATGGATGGGTGACGTATTAGATCAGATCCTGATCTGAAAAGTCACCCATCCATGTTCTCCAGAGATGCTGCCTGACCAGCCAACAGCGATGGCCCATATGTGCTGTTCCTATTTGTCCATATCCCTCTGAACCTGAAGAGTTGCTGCCTCACAGCGCCAGAGACCCGGGTTCGATCCTGACCACGGGTCCTGTCTGTATGGAGTTTGCACGCCCTCAACGTGACCGCGTGGGTTTTCTCCGACTGCTCCGCTTTTCCTCCCACACTCCAAAGACGTATCAGTTTGCAGGTTAATAGGCTTCGGTAAAAATTGTGAATCGTCCCTAATGTGTAGGATAGCGCCAGTGTACGGAACTGGTCGTCGGTCGGCGCGGGCTTTGATGGGCCGAGGGGCCTGTTAACCATGCTGTATCTCTGAAGTCGAAAGCTGGTAGAGCTGCAGCCGCACGGCACCAGAGACCACGGGCTCGATCCTGACCTCGGATGCTGTCTGTGTGGAGTTCGAACATTCTCTTTACAATTCCTCGCGTTGTTTAAGACTAAACAGCGAAACAAAATGGATTCTCTGAAACGCCGTTGTGTTAATTGATGTAAATAAGTGAACGCATCTTCTTGAAAATTGACCCGTGTAATACTTTGATCTCAAGTACGGGGCATGATGGACAGAAATCGACCCTCTCTGTAGGAAAGATTATGTGAGATGGTGCAGCAGAAAGTGATGATGAGGGAGTACTTTGATCAGTACATTCATAATTATAATTTATATTAGCATATTCTGTTCATCTCGACTCTTTTCATTGATCATTCGCAGATCAAAACACAGAGACAAGGTTGCAATTGGCACATTAACATACTGAGCGCATTTAATTTCATCGCAGATAACTTGCGATCCCCGATGACGTTTGACACAAAGCCCAGCTGGCACTTAGTGTGGGACGATCAGTAGTGGCAGTGGTCTATAGAAGGAAAAAGACACAAAGTGCTGGAGTTACTCAGCGGGTCAGGCAGCATCTCTGGAGAAGATAGACACAAAGTGCTGGAGTTACTCAGAGGGTCGGGCAGCATCTATGGAGAAGATAGACACAAAGTGCTGGAGTTACTCAGCGGGTCGGGCAGCATCTCTGGAGAAGATAGACACAAAGTGCTGGAGTTACTCAGCGGGTCGGGCAGCATCTCTGGAGACGGCCTCCCCTGTGATTTCTGCTGCTCTCCTGATCTACCTGACTTTATGTCCTTGTGGAAACCAGCATCTGCGGTTCCTTGTTTCTACTGACGTTCAGACTATCCTTGATCGGATTCAACTGGCTTTACCTTGCACTAAACGTTATTCCTTTATCGTGTATCTACACACTGTGAATAGCTCGATTGTAATCATGTATTGTCTTTCTGCTGACTAGATAGCATGCAACAAAAGCTTTTCACTGTACCTCGGTACACATGACAATAAACTAAACTCGCAGTGCTGTCTGTATGGAGTTTGTACGTTCTCCTTGTGACCACGTGGGTTTTCTCCAGATACCCTGGTTTCCTCCCACATTCCAGAGATGTGTGGGTTTGCAGGTTAAATGGCTTCTGTAAGTTGCCCCATTTGCAAATAGGATTGAACTAGTATATGGGGGATCATTGGTCAACAGGAACCCGGTGGGCCGAAGGGTATGTTTCTGTGCTATATCTGTAAACTTAACATACAGACCTGTCTGAGTAATAGACCTGAGAAAAACATCTAGTCAAGTCAAGACACATTTATTTATATAGCACATTTAAAAAACAACTCTCGTTGACCAAAGTGCTTTACATTTGTTATAAGAATAGCATAAACAAAACAAACTACATACATATATACATGTAGCCCTCACTCAGAGGACGTCAGGAAAGGCTTGGGAGTATAGATAAGTTTTTAGTCTTGACTTAAAGGAGTCGATGGAGGGGGCAGTTCTGATGGGAAGGGGGATGCTGTTCCACAGTCTAGGGGCTGCAACCACAAAGGCGCGGTCGCCCCTGAGCTTATGCCTAGACCGTGGGATATTCAGCAACCCCAAGTCGGCCGATCTGAGGGACCTGGAGGTGGAGTGGTGGGTGAGAAGACTTTTTATGTAGGTGGGGGCAAGCCCATTGAGGGCTTTGTAGACATGGAGGAGGATCTTGAAGTTTATACGGAACCGCACAGGGAGCCAGTGGAGAGAGGCCAGGATCGGGGTGATGTGGTCCCTTTTTCGGGTGCCCATCAGGCTCGCTGCGGCGTTTTGGACCAGTTGCAGGCGGGACAGGGAAGATTGGCTGATGCCAGTGTAAAGGGAGTTGCAGTAATCTAGGCGGGAGGAGATGAATGTGTGGATGATCTTTTCGAGGTCATCAAAGTGGAGGAATTGTTTTATTTTAGCTATCGTCCGAAGCTGAAAGAAGCTAGCTTTTACCACGGCATTGACTTGTTTGTCAAATTTCAGTGCTGAGTCAAATATCACGCCAAGGTTTTTGACGTGAGTTTTGAGTAGTGG